>VDFB02302985.1:0-27097 GCA_007258455.2 Sequoia sempervirens | reverse complement strand
GAGGTTGTGTTAGGTATTCATGTATAATGCATGCTCTCACAAATGGAGAAAAATGAGAAAACCCAGTGGGAATAAAACTCATCTCCAAAAAAGAGAAAGAGAAGGATTTAAGACCTTTTAAGATATTGACGTCATTGTGATACAATTGAAACTTTGACTATTTTCACTTTGATCCTTTGTCTTGAAATCATCCTTAGACATCATTTGTACCTTGGAAAATCAAAAAATAGTCATCTTGCATAGATATTACCATAGCTTTGGACCTCATTGCGACATTTATACAATTTACACCTTGACATATTGTCCCTTTGAATCCATAACTTGGTATCATCATTAAGCATATCATATACTTTGAAAAATCCAATAACATAGTTACATAACATTGGTCTTAGTCATACCTAGGGTTAATCATACCTTTGCATAGTCATCTTAGGCATCATACCATACCACCTTCACATTCACATTCCTCTTCGAAGTCCTTTATGGTAAAAACAATGTTGAAAAGGAAATAAAAAGAAATAGCCTTCTCACAAGATGACGAGTTTGTCAACCCATTTGATAATTCCTACCATGAGGCACCTAGACCACACACATCATTCCCCAATCCATTTGATAATTTCATCACTAGAGACAATCAAAGACAAGTCATCATAGAAGAATTATAGGTTGATACACATGACCCTGATGTAGCTTCTTTTTTTGATGAACTTGTGGCATTAGACCCACAACATTACTTAGCTAAACTATTGTTAGAGGGAGCCACATTATCCCTTTGTTCTGACATCAATACACTCCAACTAGGGCCTACACCAAAAAAGAAAAGCCAAGGAAACAAGACACCAACTTCTAGTAGCTTCACTCCACAAGTCAACATATATCTATGTCATTACGAGGATCCACCCAAGATGCAACAAAAATTTACACCTCACCATTTGGTACCCAAACCATGAAATAAGGAATGACCCAAACCATGATGCAAGGAATGACACCAAACATGGCACAACCTTTTGTCATAATCCTTCGGTACATCATTTGGTATATCAAATATAATAGGGCCATCATCTTCTAATGAACTTGGCACAAACAAATTAACCAAAATAGCAAATATTTTCACCAATAAGACTCCTAAAACAATGATATACAAAATATAGGGGGATCTCAACATACTATTGTGTCACAACAAGGGCCTACTCGCCATATATATGCATAACACAATACTCAATGGTCTATTCCACACAACACATAACATGGCAACCAGGGATCGTTCACACAACATGGCAACCAAGGGCCCTTTACACAATATGCCAACCAACATCCACATGGTCATACCTTTACAAATTCATGGCATACACAATCCAACCCTCTTCACAACACTCATATTCCAACCCCAATTTGAAACACTCAAAACCAAAATCTTTCATTGTATACAATCCCCATACACAAAACCAAAATCTGTCATATACACACATACCCAATCCAAATCCATCCCATAATATTGGATTCCAACATGCCAATATAGTCCCTGACAATACACAAGACACGTCATTGACTCAAGTGGATGTCCTACAAACTCAGACAATTTCCCTACAACAACAAATAGAGAACATGCAAGTATTCAACAAGAAGACTTACTCTACAAAAGACTTGTGTCAATATCCATTCGAGAAAAGTCTATACATGCCACCCTTCCCACATGGCTACATCACAACTAACTTGCCTAAGTGTCGACATGCAAAATTAACATCATGAATTTCTCATATTTAATTAAATCAAGTTTATTTAATTAATCTCCTAAAGTCATCCATTTAAATTAAATAAATTCATCTTTTAATTAAATCACTAACATCATCCTCTTTGATTAAATAAATCAAATCTTTATTTAATTAAATCTAAATTCATTCTCCTCTCAACTTTGATTTATTTAAATCCTAAAATCTAAGTCAAAATTGTCCAATCACCTAATCATCATCTTAAATTAATCAAACCATGATTAATGCTAATCCTAATCTTTTTTTCTCTAGATTTTGCAACTTGTGCATATAAATCAATTTAATTGATTTATTAATTCCTCATTTTCATTCAAAATGGCATCTTTAAGGGAATATTCTCCCAATTTGAATTTTCCCTCCCACATGACTTGTCCATCCAACAAAGCATTTAAGAGCTCTTATAAGTCTCTTACACAAGTCAAACTTGGCATTTAAGACCCTTTCTTCTCCCTCCAACAAGCCAACTTTCAAATTTGAAATGATAACGAATGTCGTTTATTGGCACATTTGTCAAAATGTGCTCACCCTTTATCCTCTCACCTCTTGACAAGTGGCATCTTATCATTGGCTCAAGATTAGTCCCACATTGCTCCATTTTTCCTCTTCTTCTCTCAATCTCTTCTATAAATGGAGAGGCTATCCTTCACTTCATCATCCACGATCTACAATTTCATGCAAAGTTACTATCTTCACATTGAGAGCTAATTTTGTTCATTATCTCAGCATTGCATCTTCATCATTGGCTTATCAAGGATTGGCATACAAAATCATGCTTTCGGGTTTTGTGTTTAGTAGGAACTCATAGTCATAATTTCCCTTATTTTTGTATTTAGCTGATAGTTGCACTTATTTTCATAATTTGGATTCATGAGAACTCAACTTACTTTCTGATACAAGGTGTGATTCGTTTGTATCCCTTCTACACAAGAGCCTCTATGCCATTAAAAATTATTGAAAGACCACCCATCCCTGTTGTTGCCAGTACTCCAACAGGGGTTTTTTAGTTTGTTTTTAATCTTGTCCAATTTTTCCTTGCCATGATTGGAATTTTCAAGCACCTCTTTTCCACTAACTATACAGTATCTCCAATAAAGCCTGTGGTCATTCTTCCCATCGATGTGTCCCTTTGAAGACAAATCCCTTATTTGTCCTCCAAGCCTAAAGCATCAAACCGATCTATAAGCCCAATGTTGTGTTGTCCTTCCAAAAGCTTTTCATAAAAAATTAATACTGGATGTTGTGAATGTTGTGGAACTTGGCTTATGCCTGTAATCAAGAAGAGAAAGAGGTTTCAAAGGTTTCAAAAGAACTTTATGATGAATTTGTTTTAGCATATCTTGCAAACATTGTATTCCATGAGAACATCCACTTGAGGCATCATTTACTCAATTCTAATAATTCAAGCATTCCCTTGGGCCATTCCAAAGAAAGCAACATGTGTGTTTCAAAATCCTAGGTCTGCGCATTTATCTCTCAATCGAATGCTGCTTGTGTAAGCTTGTGGATGTTTCTTATGGTACATTGCAGGAAGCATAATGCACATTTCCTCACCTTCTAATCTATGAATTTATCTCATACACGTACTTTAGTTTGTATAAGCTTGTGGATGTTTTATGTTTTGTGCATTTTCCTCAAGCATTTATCTCTTTCTTATAAGAACTATGTCGGTGCCAGTCGTCATACACATCCTTGATAGCCATCACACAAAAAACAAATAGTAAATGAGAAAGTGATAGAGTTCTCCCAAAGACTGTGGGCTAAGGAAGCTGATTCAAGGTAGCAATCACAAGGAATTAAATTCTACCAATGTGTTCATCAAGGCAAGATCTAACTTTATTATAGAAAGCTCGCTTATTGATTCGTGCTGTAGAATTTCCCTGTTTCCTTTGTTTACAAGAACATTAGAACCTTGACCTGAGCATGTGCGAAAATGTCAGCATTAGCAAACTATATCAAATTGGTACTTCGTTACCTAAAAATATGAATTATTTGGAGCTTTCATTTTATATATTATTTAGCTGCTCAAAGATTCTATTCAATTCTCTAGTTCTCTGCATGAAGGTGCCTACCATTAACTCATCCACCACTTCCTTTAATTTCTTTTGAACTAGATCTTGGTCCTGCATCTACAGGGACATTTTGGCACCCACTGACTTAATGGTAAAATATCACGTGTTTTTTTGTGTCAAGTGTCTTAATTTAATTGAATCTTTATTTTCATGTTGCAGTTAGCTCGCCAAATTAAAGATGTGAAAGGGGTTCACATCACGAAACAATGGTTTTCTTTTCACTAGGGGCTCTTTACCATAAATCTCACGTGTCTTGTTAGCTTCATAGTTGGTGAGTTTTACCATCAAAAATCAATTAATGTTATGATCACTATTTTACTTGAGAGTCTATCATGCATTAAATTCATTCATTAGTTTGTTGTGGATGCGACTTTCTTGCTTATCTTATTTCCTATCAAATAAACAACAAAATCTGCTTTGGACTTGCCATTTTAAAGTTTCTTTAGCATTACAAAGGCAATATATGTCGTACAGATGTTTTTTTCTAACAACTTGAAGTCACAGACAAAGCAGGTAAACCATGGAACAATGAAAGTGCAATCATCAATATTTGCAAGGTTTCGTGCAGGGACCTATCACATCCATCCCAACGATTTTAATTTCTGCATTTCGAGTACTATAGTTCCTAACCATACATCTACAATTTTTTCCCATATACTGAAACTCTTGACTTACATAAATCAAATTCACTCATAAAATTTTTATTTCTTGTTCAAATATATATCTTGGCTTTCTCAATTTGACTAAGAGAGCAATCACAAGATAACATGGATTTAAAAACATGGGTTCGAACCTTCTAGTTCATGCCCCAAATATATATACATGTGTTTGGCAGTTGTTCTTTGTTTATATCCTTATCACAATTCACTCTATTCTTGAACAATCTCTCTGGGCTATCTTCCTCGATATTGCAATCACAGTAAATGAGACAAACGTTGTGTCATTAAATATCATTGTTTCTTTTTTCATCAATGGGGTTGTTTTCTCATCAATATCACTACTTTTATCATTAATATTGCTATTCTTGTCTCATTAATATTGTTGTTGAGGAATTGATTGTTTTTTTAACTTTATTGGGGATATTTATCTAATAGTGAATTAGAGAGACTTTTGTCAGGTTAGCATGATTTTATTGTGTGAAAATTTTAGTTGTTGCCTCTACCTAATCCATGATGATGAAGTCTTAGTGCACTAAAAATCCATTTGTTTATGTTTTTGCATTCTCTTTGGGCCTTGGACATTGAATATTGGTTCAAAGCAATCTAAAGCTTGGCATTAATAAGAGTATTGATCATTTTTAAGTTATTAAAGATTTCTTCATTCTTTTGATAACTCAATATCTTGTGTAGATTTGTCTTGACTATCTCAAGTGCTTAAACATCTTAAATGCAAATTTCTTTGTTTCTTTTTTACTTGTGCAAGAAAAGAGGCCTCTAAGAAACTTTATTGACTTGAAGATAGGAGATTTTGTTGACAAAGGCTGAATTAATTGATGGTTTTTCCAAAGTTTTCCTAAAGAATCAGTGATGCATTGGACTTAAGCAAAAGCAAGCAAAACTGAGTTGCAGACTTGAACTTGAACTTGAACTTGATAAAACCATTTTTTAATGCTTATGGTGATAATCTAGAGCTTCCATCCTATGCTTTAGTTTTCTATTTTAGATCAACTCACATCTTTTTGGTCTCTTAAAAAGAACAATTCAATTTTCATTACAAGGAGCTTAAAATGAATCTTAGAACAAACTTACTAGAGTTGGTTTTCAGATTTAACAATTGAACAAGGCAATCTTTACATTTCCTTTAGTGCTTAAAAAGAAGTTATTATTGCTATGTGGGTTTAAAAAGAACATGTGCTACTTTGTCTTGTAATATTTTACTCAAACTAATGCCATTGAAAAGATGTATGCGCTTATCTCGTGACTCATGGCGATCTTGCAAATCAAAAGGGTTTTTGATGGTCTTAGGTTGGGATAAAGTGATTTCCTCCACACTTCATGCTAGAACTAAAATTGAACAAAACATCTTGCGAATGTGAGTAAACCTATTGCGTGTTTTCTCTCTTTGTTTCTCAACAAAGATCGATAGAGTTACGGATATTTTTGCTCACTTTTGTTTAAATCCAATTCCAAACTTACAAATCTATCAACCAAACACTCAATGCATGAGTCTTCCACAAAACAACATCATCCCACCAAATCCATACATGTCAAATGTGAATATACCAAGTACAAATTTACCAAACATAAACATTTCAAATCCACACTTGGTGAATTTTGGGATGGATATGTTTTCAAAACACACAAATGTTGTTCAAAGTCCAAACAAGATGTTAACAAGTCCATATATTGATCAAAGTCAAGGTGATACCATGGAAAATCGAAGTTACCTAAAAAAAGGCAATGTGATTCCCAACCACAACAACGTTCGAGTTCAACCCATAATGCCAAATCTAAACATCATCCCAAATCAAAACATTGTCCAAAATCAGTTTGTCCATGATCCCATTCAAACACCACAAGTATGCATTCCAAATATGCTTGAACAAAATCCAAATCAACTATATCAAGGGTATCAAGATCAAGATCAAGATCAAATTTTATGAGATCAAATTGCTTCTCTTACAAAAATAGTTGACCCATTGCACCAAGAAACATCTTTACTCCAAAATCCATACACTCTACCATTGGTTGAACCATGACATCAAAGAACTGAGTTGTGTCCACAACCACATCAAGAACAATATATCCAATGTCAAGAAGGTAGATATCAAGATCAACCACATCAACAAATCCAACCTCCACGTCTCGAAGATCAATCACCACATCTCAAAGATCAATCAACACATCTCAAGATCAATCAATACAAGGTCAATTTAAAGTACTAATTTCACAAAGTAACAAACAAAAATACACACCACTTGGGAGACCAATCGAATTGGTCATGCAATAGTTGGTACAAGAAAATCTCATCAAAATCCCTATTTATGCAAACTGTCAAGAACCCCTGGTAAAACCACCTTGGTATGACAAGAAGCACCTTTGTGAGTATCACAAAATAAAGGGACACACAACATCGAATTGCGTTCAACTCAAAAATATCATCCAAGACTTGATTGATCAAAAAATAAAAACTATTGGGGACAATGATCAAGATTCAACCACTAACGTTGGAATTGACAATATCTCCACCACAATTGTTCAAAATAATGATCAAGATCTTGAAGATGTTTCTACTTCATCTGAAGATCAAATCAACATACATCAAGAATCAATTTTTGATCATGATAAGAATCCCTCAACAATATCTGACAATGATCTATTTCAAGGAGTGTTAACATTTTGTAATCCTGTAATCAACGATCCATCAACCAATGATCATGTTGAAAATATATCTACATCACCTAATGAGTTAGAGGACATATCTCAAGAATTTATTCTAAAACATGATCAACATCTCTCACCAAAGTATAGAAATAGTCCTTTCCAAGACATATTGACATCCTTCAACCTCATGATTGAAAATATTGAAGGAATCCTCAACTCGACACTTGATCCAGGTCCACTCAAAAATCAAGAGGATATTGAGCCACTTCCCATGCCTAATGATGATGTCCAAGAACCCTTTGTAAGCAATCCATCACATGAAACTGATCCATGTCAAGAACTTGATCCAAAGCATGTCAAAAGCAATTCTGAAATAATTCAAGATCAATAATTTGTATCTCCAAGCTACTAGAATGATCTAATGGATACTCTACTATCTATACAAGATAATCATATCCACATAACACATACTCCTCCATCTACCCATGAGTTGATTTCTGTGGATGGACACCTAGAATATCTTCCTTCAGAATAGGATTCCTTTACTCCTAACATTATTACACAAAGAGAGCAGGTTATTGATTCCTATAGTCAAACTGCGTTGTCAACATCGGGATTAGATATATTCCAAATTTAGACTGAGGAAATCATGTATGAAGATATCCAACATTGTCCACTCAAAGAAAAAGGTCTGAGAAAATAGGACATTTCAGAGTTAGCAAAGTAGCAAACTGAAACAATGCCATCTACAATGGTCATTTAGCAGAGAATTCTTACTGAACAAGACATCCCAAAACAAGTAGAATCAAGGAATGAAGTTGCTACTACCACCATACTATGGGCAACTATGTCTCAAGCAAACATCAACATAGGGAGCAAAAAGAATCCTTATGATGAAATTGATGCCAATACTACAACTAGCCACGTCATGAATCTTCATCCACCCGTCACCTCATCCACAAATTCGGACCAACATGAAAAGAAATATTTGAATTAAAGCACAAAGAACGTCATCAAAGCAAAATAAACTAAGAAGCATATCAGACAAATCAAATACACATGGATACCAAATAATACAAGGAAAGATTATCCCTATCAAACTCCATTAGTCAAAGAAACTATGGGGAAAAATAAAAAAATGAAAATGTATCCATCAAAGATGTCCACAAAGGAAAAAGTAGGATTCTCAAGGGACGTAGAAAGTATATCAAGAAATTTGTCCTAATTCCATGCACACCTTCATATCAACCCATCATTTTTCATCTTCCCAAGTTTGGAGAGTCAAAGGTTCCAAATTGTCAACTAATCCGTCTCCTATCCCTAAACACACTCCATCCACACCTCCGTGCATAATATCCAATTCTTAAATTAACCATGTGTTAGCAACGACCCTTCATCATAAGCATTTAGAAGGCACTCTATCATGATGTGTGCACACAAACAAAGTTAAGTCCAGTATTAGCAAAGTTGATCAAGAATCTCAAAAGTTGTATTGAAGTGCAAGTATCTTAGCAAAGAAGCTTCTTCAAGTAGGCTATCAATGGCATATTATGATAGAAGCATCTACATCAATGCCACAAGGTAATTCAACATGAGCTTAAAATCTTTTGAATAATTTTTTAATCTATCTATGTGTAATTTTTCTAAAGGGATGCTAGTTTTTTCACATACACTATTAATGTAATTGACCATTATTGGCCACTAGAGAAGATAAGTATACATTAATTTAAATTATATCAAATTAAAGATTAAAAAATGCACCGTGAAATGGTTTCTAAATTGTAAATTTGCTTACATTTTTTAAATGACTTGGAAAGATTTTATAGTATGTATAAATGAAAGTAAGGTTGTTAAGCTTGTTTTCAAACATGAAACATTCTGATTAGACACTTTATTTTAGACATGAAAATCAAAGAGGAATTGATGCAAGACAACATACAATCTATTAGTATAAGTTATTATTAAACTAACGATAAAGAGTTTTCATGTAAATGATCAATTTATGTTTTTATATTAAAGTCAAACAATGATCTTATTGAATAGAATGGTCCTTGTATTCAATTTAATATGCTAAAATTCTCCCCATTCACACCTATTGAAAAACTATGTACAACTTTATTATGTGATTAAAAATTAAAACTTTCATGTTGCTCTCATCTTTCAACTTCCGTGTATTGATTAATGAAAGTTATTTATAGCCGATTGGAAAGACTTAGCCTTTATTTTAATGATATAATTTTTCTCTAAGTCACTTTACTTTATACTTCGTAGGCTTCCAACTTATGGTGTAGCATATTTGTTTCTTAAAAAGAATTATTGCATAGAAGACTCTTGTTGGATTCGTATAGTTCAACATAGTATTCTTATTCTTTTATTGATAGGTATGATGGTGCCCATTAATAACATACAATTTATCATTTACATGATAAAAAGAGTAAAAACAACAGTAATATACAAAGAGAAGAATGTTACATCATAAAAAAATATTATATTCATTAATTTGGTTGATACCAAAATGGCTACAACAGCACAGTTTAAATAGATGCATTACAAACTAATAAAAGGAAATTTCCAATCTTTCAAACAAATCACCAAGGAAATAACTAAAAAAACACATTAGAAGGTCTAGTAGCTTTCAAAATAAATTATAGAAACTGTGCTACTATGGGAAAAATTACTTTCCAGCACTCCCCCTTAATTTCGAGCACAAACTCTTTCAACTTTGCAACCAAGTCTTCAAACTCACCCAAATTATTTTCTTCACGATACTTTCAAATTATCTTCAATATTTGTGGATCTCTCTTGAACTCTTCACCAGCTGCTATGGTAGTCCTTCAAGCATTGAGTTATCTCTCTATATGTAGCTTTCCACTTTTCATCATGTCTTGTCAAACCTTCAACCATTTGTTGATCACTATTAGATTTCACATATCAATATTTATATTTAAACAAACCTTTCAGCATACCTGTCAACTTTTGCCAATTTGATCCAAAACTCTAACCACAGTTCAACTGTATGCATCCTATCATACATTCAGTCTTCCAATTTCTTTGCCAACAGTTATTTCCAAATGATTTCTAAAACCACAAATAGCACACATATGTAGATCCCAACATGTATCTTTTATATGACCTCTATTACAATGGGAGCACTGAATACAAGCATTTCTCAAACAAATTTGCTTAAACTTGGCTTCATAACCGGTTCAATTGGTTCTTTTATTCTTTGTGCATTCTTTCCTAATCCTTCACCTTTATAACCCATTATTCCCATTAATCTCGAACCAACATATTTTTATGACAATTATTACTATTTACATTATCATCTTCACATTCTTCTTCTATACATTCTTCAACAGTATCAATATTAGCCATATCATACAAACTACTTGATTTATCAACTTAACAATACAAATCCTCTGTATCACAAGCAACATCACTTATCAATGGCTTTGTCTTTAAACATTTATTTTCTTCTTTCAACTTTGATAATTCTTCTTTTAGTAAACAATTTTCTTCTTCTAACAATTTCAATTTTCCTTAAAAATCATCTTTCATTTTCTTAACCTCATCAAAAAAATTTAATTTTTCTTCTAATTCTTCATTCTTTCTTTTAACATTACGCAATTCCTTTCACATACAGACTCATATGTCTCCATTTTCAACTCCTTTATTCTTTTTATAAATTCAAAATTATCATTTTTAACTTTCATCAATTCTTCCTACAAAATTTCATTTTCTTTCTTAACACGTTTACCAACTTTACCCATTGAAAATGATTAAAATCCACATGATTTTATGTGTCCCCACTCTTCTTACCACAGTTTCTCCTTTGATCGATTAAATCTAACAGTTGTGGCAGTATATTTGAAACCCTTGTTGCAATTTTCTTTAGCTCTGACTTAAATCTTCATTTGACATTTGCAATGAATAGAACTGCGATTCTGCAATCCTTTAACTAAACAATAACTGCAATCTACAAAACCATACCTCAGTCGATCTCCTTTAATCTCCTCTCTTTAGATCTTCTTTACTCTTCTCAAACAATTTTGGCTTCTTGATTTTCTTTGGCTGCAATTTCCTAATAATAGACTTGGATCTGTGAATAAAAATAACAATATTACTTTGAAATTACCTTGCATTTCTAAGACAACTGGAACTTTTTAAGACCTTAGTCTTCTATATCACCAACTTCCTCTTCAATAATTAGTTCAAGCTACAAAATTTGTTTGATAAATTTTTAAAAAAAAAAAAAACAACAATCCACTTTCTGACTGAAACAGTTATCTCAATGCCACTCTAACAACAGCAATGATAATAACACCTTAAAAGCATTTGTCACTTGTAATGTATGATTCAAATTCTAAGCAACGCCTGGCATAGAACAGCGATCTCTTCTCCCTTTAACAGCATATGTTTTCAAGAAACGAATCAATCTCCTTTAGCAACTTTGCATGGGAACAAGGGCTTTGATCCATGTTGGCTTCTTTCATGTGATTTTTGCAGGTTCATTACAATAGCAATTCCATGACTTTCAAATCCCCTTCTGGTCAGTGACTTCTCATTCCCTTAATCTGTGGCTTCAATCTTTTACTAGCTCTCAACTTCTTAACCTAGCTCTGATACCAATTTGATAGAAAGAGCAAAAACAACAGTAATATACAAAGACAAGAATGCTACAGCATAAAACATATTATATTCATTAATTTGATTGATATCAAAATGGCTACAACAGCGCAGTTTAAATAGATGCATTACAAACTACTAAAAGAAACTTCCAATCTTGCAAACGAAGGAAATAACTAAAGCAACACATTAGAAGGTTAGACAGATTCCAAAATAAATTATAGAAACTGCGCGAGTAGTACCGGAGAAATTACTTTCCAACATTACATTCTAATACAAACTCAGATGATACAAGGAATCTTCTCTTTGTAATATGAAATATTGGCTAATGCTGCGATTGATTTAATAAAATATCTTAAAAAAACGTTAAAAGTAATGGCATCGAACCTTCCACTTAGTCAAGAATTGTATAAATGGTCAATAATTACATTCAGAAAAATTCAACGCCTTGCACTCCTCGTCTGTATTCACTGTAGCAATAAACCCTTGAAGTATTTCAGCATATTTTAAGATTACGATGCTCTGTGTGTACGAGTGTTACTATCCATCTACTTCGGAATGAAAACCACATTCTAGTTCAGAACAAGGAGCATCGAATTCCTCCAGATTATATGGAAAGCGCATATAATTGTAGGATTTGAAACGGGGATAAAATAGAAAACAAACAGATATTTTATATAGATCAAAGCATTACATGAATACTCTAAGCTTCTACTCATTTATAAACAAACATTTCAATGGTTGAGCTGCCGCTCAATACCTGGAGCTGCTGCTCCTTGACAGAGACCATTACAACTTACATTCTGGCAATTGCTTGAGCTTCTGCTCATTGACAACCATACACCTATTACATCTCCTTACAGCTTACGGAGCTTCAGCTCTTTCTTTTACACACACGATTACAGACTTCTGAATTCCTTACAGCTCTTGAGAGCTGGACTCTTGAGAGTTAATACAACTCACCATACACCTTACAGCTCTACGGAGCTGGACTCTTCTGACAGAGTGATTACAACAAAGAAGACTCTAACAATATATAGAGAACTATGCATCAACGGAGGCGAGGTAGCTATACATCCCACCTGACACACACCTTCACACTTGTTAATGATATTATTCATCACAACATATCTTGAGAATTTGCACACTTTAAATTTAATTAAGAGATTTGATTGACTGTGACTTGATTTTATCAAACCATAATGCAAAACCATGAAGGGATGCTGTATTCAAGGAACTCAATTTTAGATCTCCAGTACTGGTAATGTAAAATCTAAACCCAAGCAAACAGTTAAAAACAAAATACAGAAGAAGCACAATTCTTTTACACACAAACACAGGAGCTTCATATTTCTGTGATAATAAAATTCATTAAATCTGATCTCTCTTTATAGAGGTTTTGCATAACCAATACCTAATATGGTTCGTGCATGCATTGAACCCAAAATAGAATGCCTAAACATAAGACTGCATATACAGTCAACATGCAGATACACACAGTTATTAAAATTAATTGTTTACAAATTTTTTTTTGCATGGAATCTTGGGTGAGGCGAGGCTCATGCATAATTTTCCAACAGGTAAATGACTTTGATCAATCGTTAACGTTTTATTAGAAGAAACTAATATTTCCCTTCGGGATGATGTTGCTTACTGTAGTACATTTGTTCTTTTATTTTTGTTTTCGTAAGATTCAAGGCTTATCAGATATGTTAGTGTTGGGGAGAGCACACGCAATAGACATGTTCACAAAAGATGGAAGCAAACTGAAGGGCAAAAGCGATATTGGATTGAATTTTTATGAGCGGAACCAGAAGGCTTTCATTCGACAAAATAGACCAGATTATAAATAGGCTGCAACGTTATGGCGCAACGGAAGGCAAGAATGTCTGTATTGGTTTCCAGCCACAAGGAGAGAAGAACACAATAAGGAATGACTACATGCATGTAGTAATTTTTTGCTGCATGGTCGGGTAGGGTTTTATGAGTTTGTTGTTAAACCCTAAAAAATGTGTTAATTTCAGCCTCCAAGCAGCTTTCACTTTTTCAATCGGGAAAAAATGACTTTCTGACGGGAGATCTCTTCAAGTTTGAAAGGGCTTTTAAATATTTGGACAAGTCTTGCAAATCATGTCTTTTATGAATAAGATTGTGGTAAATTTTTGAATAATATGTATTAATAGCACAAGCATGTTAGTCTGTTTTGGATACTTATTTCTTTGATGAGCACAATTTCGACTTAAATTGACAGATAAAGATCTATCAATTGAAGTTTTAAGTGACTGTCACTTGATGTTGTATATTTTCCCAAAAAGACATCAAACCATAATGCAAAACCATGAAGTAGCTGTTTCCAACTACTCGCTTATACAGTAAATGGCTCTGCTAAGATATTTTCTCCTGTAATTGTTTCAATACAAGGTTCTTCAAATGCACATGACTTCCCAAATGGTAACATTGCAGACATGTTAACTCCATAAACATTTATGCCATAAATTGATACTTTCATCATATCCGTCAGCGTGTGTAACCGGTGCCATGTACATTGTTGCATGAGAGGAGAGAATTAGACCTCCAGGTTTTAGCCAGTGGTCTGTTGCAATAATTACACTAGAGAACATGGTCTCATAGAGAACCATATACCCCATACAATCTCCCATGAAGGACAATAACCCTATCGGTTAAGTTATTTGCCTTCACAACTTCTGCTCCTTGCACTTTAATTAAATCTTTTTATGCTCCAGCTAATGCACAAAATATTTACAGTATTCCAAAACATAGTGCAGATTTCAAATTGAGTTCCTTGAAGACAACACCCCTTCATGGTTTTGAATTATGGTTTGATGTTTCTTTGGGAGAATATACAAAATCAAGTGACAGTCACTTAAATCTTCAATTGATAGCTCTTTATCTATGAATTTAAGTCAAAATGGTGCTCAGCACAGAAATAAGTATCCAAAACATACTAACACGCTTATGCTATTAATACATAATGTTAAAAAATTTACCACAATCTTATTCATAAAACACATAATTTGCAAGACTTGTCTGAATATTTAAAAGCATTTTCTTTTTTTTAGCGTTTAACAACAAACTTATCAAACCCTACCTGCCCATGCAGCAAAACTAATTACATGTGTGTACTAGTCGCTCCTTCTTGCGTTCTTCTCTCCTTGTGGCATTTGGAGACCAGTATTCTTGTCTTCTGTCACATCTTACCACTGCAGCCCATTTATAATCTAGTCTATTTTGTCGAATGAAAACCTTCTAGTTCCGCTCATGAAAATTGAAACCAATATCGCTTTTGCCCTTCAGTTTGCCCCATTTTTTGTGAAATGTCTACTGCTTGTTCTCTCCCCAACACTAACAGATCTGAAAGCCTGAAATCTGAAGAAAACAAAAATAACATTATCATCCAAAGGACCAAACTAGATTCTTGAAAAAAAATGCCAACAATCCAAAGGCATTTAAAATTCAACTAATATTTACGCAACTGGGTATCACAGATAAACCCTAAAGCCGATGGTAAACAAAGGAGGTGGATGCTATAAATAAGCAGAATGTGGGAGTAGGAAAAAACCCTAAAAATGTATCACGTGAAAGGAATGAGTCCTACAATAATGGAATATTAAATAAGTTACTATGTAGGTTAAGGTGGATGTGCCTATTCTAAGGCGGCTATTCTCCCTTAAAAAATGAAATGTCAAAAACCTATCAAAGCATAATAAGATTAAGAAAAGAATGATACCATATATAACATGATAGAAATTATACATAGAGCCGATAAGGGAACGGGTAAGGGTGCCCTCAACATCAAGGGCTTATGTGTTTTAAAAAAATTGTTGCTTCAATAAAAAATAATATTTAAGTAAATTTAACTTAAAATAATACTTTTTGTTATAAAAATAATATAGCTCTTGCATAATTTGGAATTAAAATAAATAATTGTAAAATAAATAAATAAAATAATTATATTTTATTATTATATTATATATTTATTATTGTATAATTTATTATTATATATGTTTACAGTGTAATTAAATTTGTATTAATATTTTACAATAATTATTACATTAAAATATATTATATTATATTTTTATATGTTTATTATTATATAAAAATGTTTATAATATTATTTTATAAATAATATTATATTAAATTATAAAGTTTAAATTAGTTTGGAGGATATTATTATTATTAACGTATTTTATTGTTATTTTATTATTATATTTTTACTATAACATTATTATATTATTCTATAATACTATATTATTACAGTATTAAAATATTATGTTTTTGGTAACAAAAGTAGGGGAAAAAGCCCTTGAACCCAATCAAAAGTGGACCAAGGCCTATATTAGCAAAATTAGAATAGGGGAAAAAAAACCAACCATCACCTTAGAGAAAGACCAATCCCTAACAAAACAAACCAGTAGAAACTACAAACTAGTACCAAACAAAAACCCAAAACACATAATCAAGTCGAAAAGATGGAGGGGCATGTAGGCCCCGACATGATGAAGTTCAAAAGCCAAAGAAGACATGACTCCAAATACCCAGATTACTCGAATGGTAGATAAGGTTCCATTCTTGCTCCAGCTATTCTATCTCTTCACTATAATTCTCTATGGTCGATCCATTGCACCTCCTCATCAAAAGAAGCTTTCATCTTTTAATTTCCTTTCGTTACCTTAGATGCTTCGCTCACTGTGTTGAAGATAGCCTTCCACATAATGCCCAAGGTGATTGTCGTTAGTCTTTTGAAAGCCTCGTCCATCTTATCCACTTTTCTTGTAATTCACAGAATTATGTAACATAGAAATCTAGGGACTTATCATTATCCTACCTTTCCTCGATCCCATCCTCCGTAGGTTGTTCTTCCATACCTTCAGTGATATCCCTGACCACTTCCTTAACTTGACCTTCAGTATTCTTGAACCCATCAGTTTCCTGCTCCTTTGAATCTTCAACCATTGGTTCGTTACCCCCTTCATTTCCTCCTCATCATCACTACTTGCAAAATATTTGGAGAGGTCTTCTTCCATAACCATCAAGAACTCATTTTTACTCAGATTAATGGTAGGTAGAAATTCATCTTTTGTGTCATCCCCCGGTTCTTCAAAGCATAACTTCTTTCCTTTGGCTGTCTGGCCCACAAGCCTCGTAGACCATCTCCCCTGTTCCCACTTCTGGAAGCATTCGTTTTATCTTGATCCTCCTCATCCCTAATCTCAATGGTGAATTTCGTGGTAGTTTTTGGTTCAACACTATCAACACCTATCCTTTTGGTTCTACTTTTATGCTTCATGTGCTATTTTAATTGAAACCCTTTCATTATTACTCAATGGTTGCTAACTCTTTATTGATTTTACTAGTGGCGTTGGGTTATTTCTTTTAACTAAGAAGGGGTCAATCTTCAAGCAATTAATTATATCAGTTTCAAGCTACCTCATCGCATGGTACCTATTGCAATGCAAACAATTTCATTTTAAGTCATTGTCTATTAACCCTCCATTCATTTTACCATTGGTGTTGAAGAAATTTTGTAGTTAAAATGAATGCTGTTTTCTAATGTATTTTATTACAGGCCCACTATTTGCTATTTTATTTTTGAAGCAAAATGGACATTGGAGTGACATTTAAATTATTTTTTCATGCCATTGTTTTTTTTTTAATGAATTTCTCTCCAATTAAATTTGTGTACAATTTTTATTTTATTTTACTTTTTTAAATTTTAATGGAACCCATCATACAAAGGGCCACAATTGCAACAGTTTTTGGTGTTGTCAATGCTATGGTGATACTGTAAAGGGCACAAAATTTGATAAACCATGACTGGGACATCGTACATGAGTGATGGATACGGATTTTTATGAATCCTTCCTTCAACTATGAAGCTTGTCAGTGTCTAAGAAAATTCATCTACTATTCCATTCATCATTCATGTTGTTTGAGTATCATTATATATATTCTCAATACATCTCATCATTGAAGTGAGGATTGTGTTCTATCTATGCATTTGATTTCAGAAGAAGTTACATTAATGCCTAAGTAAATAATATTTCTTGTAGTTAGTGAAAATTCTAAATTTTAGTCAATTTTTAAATTAAAATACCTCTGTAAATTTAGGCATCGCTAGCCTTCTCCCTAGTTGCTTCCTAGCTACTTTGTCAGTCTGTATGTCTACAGTTTGATCAAAAACTCCAACCATAGTTCAATTGTATGCATCCTGTCATAGATTCAATCTTCCAATTTCTTTGCCGACACTTCTTTTCCCAATGATTTAGAAAACCACAAATAGCACACAGATATAGATCCCAACATGTATCTTTTATATGACCTTCTCTATTACAATGGGAACACTGAATACAAGCATTTCTAGAACAAATTTGCTTGAACTTGGCTTCATAACTGGTTCAATTGGTTCTTTTATTTCATGTGCATTCTTTCCCAATCCTTCACCTTTATAACCCATTATTCCCATTAATCTCAAACCAACATTTTTTTATGACAATTATTACAATTTACATTATCATCTTCACATTCTTCTTCTATACATTCTTCAACAATATCAATATTAGCCATATCATACAAACTACTTGATTTATCAACTGAACAATACAAATCCTCTGTATCACAAGCAACATCACTTATCAATGGATTTTTCTTTAAACATTTTCTTCTTTCAGCTTTGATAATTCTTCTTTTAGTAAACAATATTCTTCTACTGAGAATTTCAATTTTTCTTAAAAATCACCTTTCATTTTCTTAACCTCATCAAACAATTGTAATTTTTCTTCTAACTTGATTCTTTCTTTTAACATTACCCAATTCCTTTCACATACGGAATCATATGTCTCCATTTTCAACTCCGTTATTCTTTTTATAAATTCAAAATTATCATTTTTAATTTTATCATTTCTTTCTCCAAAATTTCATTTTCTTTCTTAACACGTGTAGCAAATTTACCCATTAAAAATGATTAAAATTCACATGATTTTATGTGTCTCCACTCTTCGTACCACAGTTTCTCCTTTGATTGATTAAATCTAACAGCTGTGGCAGTATATTTGAAACCCTTGCTGCAATTTTCTTTAGCTCTAACTTAAATCTTCATTTGACATTTGCAATGAATAGAACTGCGATTCTGCAATCCTTTAACTAAACAATAACTGCAATCTACAAAACCATACCTCAGCTGCAATTTTGGCTTCTTGATTTTCTTCTGCTGCAATTTCTAATAATAGACTTGGATCTGTGAATAAAAACAACAATATTACTTGGAAATTACCTTGCATTTCTAAGACAACTGGAACTTTTTAAGACCTTAGTCTTCTATATCACCAACTTCCTCTTTAATAATTAGTTCAAGCTACAAAATTTGTTTGATCAACTTTAAAAAAAAAAAAAACACAATCCACTTTCTGACTGAAACAGTTATCTCAATGCCACTCTAACAACAGCAATGATAATAACACCTTAAAACCATTTGTCACTTATAATGTATGATTCAAATTCTAAGCAACGCCTGGCATAGAACAACAATCTCTTCTCCTTTTAACAGCATATGTTTTCAAACACGAATCAATCTCCTTTTGCAACTTTGCATGGGAACAAGGGCTTTGATCCATGTTGGCTTCTTTCATGTGATTTTTGCAGGTTCATTATAATTGCAATTCCGTGACCTTCAAATCCCCTTCTGGTCAGTGACTTCTCGGCATCCCTTCATGGTTTTGCATTATGGTTTGATAAAATCAAGTCACAGTCACTCAAATCTTCAATTGGTAGCTCTTTATCTTTGAATTTAAGTAGAAATGATGCTCATGAAAGAAATAAGTATCCAAAGCATACTAACACGCTTGTGGTCTCAACTGTTCCAGAGGGAGCTCCAACTTCTTTCTTCACTTTTAACGCTGGATATTCTTATATTTAGTTACTGTGAGAATCTGAGAATAATATCATTAATGGGTGTTCTGTGTTGACAGAGTTTCCAAGGCTTCGAGAGTTATTCATAAATGGGTGTTCTGTGTTGAGAGATTTTCCAAGCCTTGCACCTCTACGTCAGCAATTGCAGAGATTCACAGTAATAAAGATTATTGTCAGAAGTTGGAGGAGATTCGATACTCATCCACTGCAATCATTATTGTTGGAAATATAATCTCACTTACATTATTAACTCCTCCAGCTGAACCTTTCTCCCCAACATACTCCGCATCAGCCCTCCGTATCAGCATTAAAAACAAATTTAAGAAGTCAGATTTTGTAAAAGATTTCATTGAAATGATATGACATCAACTCACTGCATGCTCTCACACGCTTTATGGGTGTTATGGAGTATATTATTTGATGTATAGCTACCTCGCCTCCGTTGATGCATAGTTCTCTATATATTGGTAGAGTCCTTTTTGTTGTAGTCACTCTGTCAGAAGAGTCCAGCTCCGTAGAGATGTAAGGAGTATGGTGAGTTGTAATAACTCTCAAGAGTCCAGCTCTCAAGAGCTGTAAGGAATTCAGAAGTCTGTAATCGTGTGTGTAAAAGAAAGAGCTGAAGCTTCGTAAGCTGTAAGGAGACGTAATAGGTGTATGGTTGTCAATGAGCAGAAGCTCAAGCAATTGCCAGAATGTAAGTTGTAATGGTCTCTGTCAAGGAGCAGCAGCTCCAGGTATTGAGCGGCAGCTCAACCATTGAAATGTTTGTTTATGAATGAGTAGAAGCTTAGAGTATTTATGTAATGTTTTGATCTATATAAAAAATCTGTTTGTTTTCTATTTTATCCCCGTATCAAATCCTACAATTATATGCGCTTTCCATATAATCTGGAGGAATTCGATGCTCCTTGTTCTGAACTAGAACGTGGTTTTCATTCCGAAGCAGATGGATAGTAACAGTCGTACACACAGAGCATCGTAATCTTAAAATATGCTGAAATACTTCAAGGGTTTATTCCTACAGTGAATACAGACGAAGAGTGCAAGGCGTTGAATTTGTTCAATGTAATTATTGACCATTTATACAATTCCTGACTAAGTGGAAGGTTCGATGCCATTACTTTTAACATTTTTTTAAGATATTTTATTAAATCAATCGCAGCATTAGCCGATATTTCATATTTTAAAGGTTGTTAAGCTTGTTTTCAAACATGAAACATTCTCATTAGAGACTTTATTTTAGACATGACAATAAAAGAGGAATTGATGCAAGACAACATTTCAATCTTAGAAGGAAAGTGCCTCCCACAACACACATGGTTCAGATCTTAAAGAGGGGAGTTCAGGAGATGAATGAGCTGGAAGTCAAGACTGCTGATCTTTTAAAAACTCAAATTTAGCTGCTACTAACTTTTTGTTTGGTTTTTTGGTTTTGTGACCTTTGTTGGCCTTTTTTGTTGGCTATGGGTGTTTACTGCCGTTATTTTTACAGCCTTTTTGATTGTGATGTCTTTTTTGACTCTTTCTTTATTCTAAAAACTTTGTGGTTTTGGGCCCCTGTAAAACCCATTTTCTCCTCTTCCAAAAACATTGCTAATATGTTTATTGTATTGAAATAGACACTTAAAGCATTCTTAAAGAATTTAAATATTAATATGAACCTTAGAGTAACAATTGACCATTTATTTGAGTTTGACCAAAGATCAAATAAACATACTAACCATTATATGGTGCATTATCAATCTATATCCTCTAAGTTTATGGTTATCTTGTTAATGATATGGAATTGTAAAACATCTAACCTAAATTTTACAATCGGTATTTTTCCATGGTTTGAGCATCTTGGGGAGAGTTGATGCAATAAATTTAAATCCTCCTTGTAAGTAAATTAATACATTTATATTTCTCTATTGTCAAGGCCTACTTTGTATTTGGCATACCCTAGAGAAAAGGTCATAGTGGCTCAGTTGATTTAGCTATAGCATGTGATTGTTTCTAAAAATGAGAATAAATGAGTGTAGATCATGTATTTAAATATAAAAGATAAATTTTCTTATCTCATAATTTCATGCTATAATTTATGAATGCTTAAAATGCATATAATCAACTAACTAAATTCTAGAAAATAAAATTGTTAATATGTTTATTTTATTGAAATAAAAACATATTGTTTTTTGCTGCATCATTTGTGTTGGACCCCTATCCGCTGATCGTTGCATGCCATTCAACTGCTAGTTTTATATCTATGAGGGATAAATGCTTTTGACCAGGAGTTATGAACAAATGGGTGTCCTCATCTCCAACATAAACACTCAACAAATACACCCCAATGGGGTTTGAACCTTGATAACAACACAACTTAACCATCAAACCATGCCACTATTCGCTATTATTATTAAACTTTCAAAATGTAATTAAAATTGTATTATTATTTTATAATTATTAGTATATTATATATATTGTATTGTATTGTATTGTATTGTATTGTATTGTATTGTATTGTATTGTATTGTATATTTATAATCATGTAAATAAATTTATATTATTTTATAAGAAAAAAATGATCGATTCAAGTGGCACTATTGGGAGCATATCCATCAATTGAAACACATTAGAAATGTAGTTGGTCTATGAGGCCACAAATAGGGGACCACATCCTTGAAAAAATTCCTAGACAAACCTACCATAGGATCCCATAAATGGGATATCACATGAGGGGTGAGCCACAATTCCAACTAAAGGAATTGCTTTGCATTTTTATGTGAGCACAAATGCATGTTAAACTTTACCTCATATTTTTCCTTCTTCCATTGTACCAATGACCAGTTTTCCATTATCATCCCTGCAGTTTTGGCTTCTTCTAATGTCACATCATAATTCTTGTCCCCAATATTAGAATTTGGAGAATCTAGGAGACAAAAAATCAAGCACAAATGAACAATGTTTCATATTGTATTTAGGAAATCCAAATTACAATGAGTACAAAGTCTTGCATATATAGGTAAGGAAGAGGAAATCCACCTATGGTGTGGATTTAAAAGTGCCCCATTCTCTTCCACAAATGAGTAGACAAGAATCCTATAGGTGTGAACCTTAAGATCACTTGGAATGTGAAAACCAACAAATTATTTGAGCAAGTCATCAACCTTGATGCTAATTGTTGAGGGACCTTTGAGGTGAGATAGAAATTATTCCAACTTGAAAAGGTAGCAAATGAGGTTTACCAAATAACTTGGTAACCTTTAGAGGCCTAATGATCCAGGTGGATCTAGAATACCTGCAAGTTCCATAGTCTCAGAATTCATCCAAAGAAGCATCAATGTGTAGAGCTCACAGACATGATCCTGACGCAACTTTAATGGGCTCGAAAGGAGTCCGCATGTAGAATTTCTGCTTAGTCAAAGGTTCGGTCAAAGAGGCAAATCAGGGGTTCAAAAAGGAAAAAAATTGATTGCCTCAAAATGAAATAAAAATGATGATTCCAAGTTGTAGTGCTTGTCATGCTGATTCCAGAACTATATTCGGTTTCAAAAATGGAGCTCGTATGTGAAAGTTACGGCTGGTCAAATGTTTGTCAAAATTTTGACTTTGGTTGACTTTGATGGCATCAGCAAGCTGACATGGCAGATGGTGACATGGCAAGAGTGGTGAGTTGGCACATACATGGTGGAAAAATAATATGGATTAAACCATATTGTTAAGAGAAAATACGTATGGTTTAAAAATTAAAATATTTTATGATTTCAAGGAGGATTTGGTGGGATTTTATCCCTTAAAATCCTCTTCCCTAGCCCATAAAACAAGGAGAGGAAATAAATCCCGTAAACTTGCATTTCAACAAATTAACCCCTTTAACCACCTTTCTCATATTTAACGGGTTTATTTTAAAGAATATCCAAGGAGATTATTAAGGGGCTTTTAAAAGATATTTTTAAAGATTATAATGCAAGTCCAAAATTATAACGGCCCATAGTTAAAGGGGTTCATTTTTTAATTGTATGGCTTGGAATTATAAAAGCCAAAGGTGGATTTATTTTTGAAAGATTAATTTGTTATACTAACGGGATATTAGTGATTTTTATTGTAAAAGGGGGAAATGGTTGGAATTTTTACTTGTATATGGGAGATATGCAATATTTGCAAAATAATATGGTTAAATCCATATTAGCAAATAAATGTGTATATATTGTAAAGGGACAAGGGAAAAATTATTGAGTGGAGAATTTTGTACGAGAGTTTTCTTGGAGAGAATTTGAGAGAAATAATTTTTTGGAGGAGAATTTACAAGGTGTTTATGTACACCAAAAATTGTAAAAGAGTGAGAGATTGTGGAGAGATTATTGTAGGTTCTTGGAGCTTTAGTATTGTAAGAAAGCATAATTTTGCTTGGCAATATCAATAAAGCGGTCCCAACATTGAGAAGTGGACCCGGAGACGTAGTCCACATTAGACGAACTCCGTTATCAATCTGCGCGTTGTGATCCTTCTATTTCTTTGTCTCATTTTTCTCTCTCTTGTCTCAATTTCCTCTCTAGTTTAAATTCAGTATTTGAATTTCTAATTACTTATTTTGTAATTTCAACAATTAAAAGGCATAATCACGCAATTTTGTATTAGATCAAGAAATTACTGTAATTAGATTTAATTTACAAGTTATTTTGTAAACTATAATTACGGATCACCTAAAGATTGCACATTTAGTTAGACAAGATGTTGTCTAACCTCATCAACATAAGTAAACATAAGTAAAGTGAAAACAAAAATAATTCACTCTAACACCCCTACTTAAGTGATACTTGGGGAGATAAAGAAAAGTGCAAAATAAATAGAAATGGGTCCAAACTAGAGGTTGTGTTAGGTATTCATGTATAATGCATGCTCTCACAAATGGAGAAAAATGAGAAAACCCAGTGGGAATAAAACTCCTCTCCAAAAAAGAGAAAGAGAAGGATTTAAGACCTTTTAAGATATTGACGTCATTGTGATACAATTGAAACTTTGACTATTTTCACTTTGATCCTTTGTCTTGAAATCATCCTTAGACATCATTTGTACCTTGGAAAATCAAAAAAATAGTCATCTTGCATAGATATTACCATAGCTTTGGACCTCATTGCGACATTTATACCATTTACACCTTGACATATTGTCCCTTTGAATCCATAACTTGGTATCATCATTAAGCATATCATATACTTTGAAAAATCCAATAACATAGTTACATAACATTGGTCTTAGTCATACCTAGGGTTAATCATACCTTTGCATAGTCATCTTAGGCATCATACCATACCACCTTCACATTCACATTCCTCTTCGAAGTCCTTTATGGTAAAAACAATGTTGAAAAGGAAATAAAAAGAAATAGCCTTCTCACAAGATGACGAGTTTGTCAACCCATTTGCTAATTCCTACCATGAGGCACCTAGACCACACACATCATTCCCCAATCCATTTGATAATTTCATCACTAGAGACAATCAAAGACAAGTCATCATAGAAGAATTATAGGTTGATACACATGACCCTGATGTAGCTTCTTTTTTGGATGAACTTGTGGCATTAGACCCACAACATTACTTAGCTAAACTATTGTTAGAGGGAGCCACATTATCCCTTTGTTCTGACATCAATACACTCCAACTAGGGCCTACACCAAAAAAGAAAAGCCAAGGAAACAAGACACCAACTTCTAGTAGCTTCACTCCACAAGTCAACATATATCTATGTCATTACGAGGATCCACCCAAGATGCAACAAAAATTTACACGTCACCATTTGGTACCCAAACCATGAAATAAGGAATGACCCAAACCATGATGCAAGGAATGACACCAAACATGGCACAACCTTTTGTCATAATCCTTCGGTACATCATTTGGTATATCAAATATAATAGGGCCATCATCTTCTAATGAACTTGGCACAAACAAATTAACCAAAATAGCAAATATTTTCACCAATAAGACTCCTAAAACAATGATATACAAAATATAGGGGGATCTCAACATACTATTGTGTCGCAACAAGGGCCTACTCGCCATATATATGCATAACACAATACTCAATGGTCTATTCCACACAACACATAACATGGCAACCAGGGATCGTTCACACAACATGGCAACCAAGGGCCCTTTACACAATATGCCAACCAACATCCACATGGTCATACCTTTACAAATTCATGGCATACACAATCCAACCCTCTTCACAACACTCATATTCCAACCCCAATTCGAAACACTCAAAACCAAAATCTTTCATTGTATACAATCCCCATACACAAAACCAAAATCTGTCATATACACACATACCCAATCCAAATCCATCCCATAATATTGGATTCCAACATGCCAATATAGTCCCTGACAATACACAAGACACGTCATTGACTCAAGTGGATGTCCTACAAACTCAGACAATTTCCCTACAACAACAAATAGAGAACATGCAAGTATTCAACAAGAAGACTTACTCTACAAAAGACTTGTGTCAATATCCATTCGAGAAAAGTCTATACATGCCACCCTTCCCACATGGCTACATCACAACTAACTTGCCTAAGTGTCGACATGCAAAATTAACATCATGAATTCTCATATTTAATTAAATCATATTCGCCCGATCAATAAATAAATCAAGTTTATTTAATTAATCTCCTAAAGTCATCCATTTAAATTAAATAAATTCATCTTTTAATTAAATCACTAACATCATCCTCTTTGATTAAATAAATCAAATCTTTATTTAATTAAATCTAAATTCATTCTCCTCTCAACTTTGATTTATTTAAATCCTAAAATCTAAGTCAAAATTGTCCAATCACCTAATCATCATCTTAAATTAATCAAACCATGATTAATGCTAATCCTAATCTTTTTTTCTCTAGATTTTGCAACTTGTGCATATAAATCAATTTAATTGATTTATTAATTCCTCATTTTCATTCAAAATGGCATCTTTAAGGGAATATTCTCCCAATTTGAATTTTCCCTCCCACATGACTTGTCCATCCAACAAAGCATTTAAGAGCTCTTATAGGTCTCTTACACAAGTCAAACTTGGCATTTAAGACCCTTTCTTCTCCCTCCAACAAGCCAACTTTCAAATTTGAAATGATAACGAATGTCATTTATTGGCACATTTGTCAAAATGTGCTCACCCTTTATCCTCTCACCTCTTGACAAGTGGCATCTTGTCATTGGCTCAAGATTAGTCCCACATTGCTCCATTTTGCCTCTTCTTCTCTGAATCTCTTCTATAAATGGAGAGGCTATCCTTCACTTCATCATCCATGATCTACAATTTCATGCAAAGTTACTATCTTCACATTGAGAGCTAATTTTGTTCATTATCTCAGCATTGCATCTTCATCATT
>VDFB02302984.1:0-22843 GCA_007258455.2 Sequoia sempervirens | reverse complement strand
GGGGCATGTAGGCCCCGACATGATGAAGTTCAAAAGCCAAAGAAGACATGACTCCAAATACCCAGATTACTCGAATGGTAGATAAGGTTCCATTCTTGCTCCAGCTATTCTATCTCTTCACTATAATTCTCTATGGTCGATCCATTGCACCTCCTCATCAAAAGAAGCTTTCATCTTTTAATTTCCTTTCGTTACCTTAGATGCTTCGCTCACTGTGTTGAAGATAGCCTTCCACATAATGCCCAAGGTGATTGTCGTTAGTCTTTTGAAAGCCTTGTCCATCTTATCCACTTTTCTTGTAATTCACAGAATTATGTAACATAGAAATCTAGGGACTTATCATTATCCTACATTTCCTCGATCCCATCCTCCGTAGGTTGTTCTTCCATACCTTCAGTGATATCCCTGACCACTTCCTTAACTTGACCTTCAGTATTCTTGAACCCATCAGTTTCCTGCTCCTTTGAATCTTCAACCATTGGTTCGTTACCCCCTTCATTTCCTCCTCATCATCACTACTTGCAAAATATTTGGAGAGGTCTTCTTCCATAACCATCAAGAACTCGTTTTTACTCAGATTAATAATAGGTAGAAATTCATCTTTTGTGTCATCCCCCGGTTCTTCAAAGCATAACTTCTTTCCTTTGGCTGTCTGGCCCACAAGCCTCGTAGACCATCTCCCCTGTTCCCACTTCTGGAAGCATTCGTTTTATCTTGATCCTCCTCATCCCTAATCTCAATGGTGAATTTCGTGGTAGTTTTTGGTTCAACACTATCAACACCTATCCTTTTGGTTCTACTTTTATGCTTCATGTGCTATTTTAATTGAAACCCTTTCATTATTACTCAATGGTTGCTAACTCTTTATTGATTTTACTAGTGGCGTTGGGTTATTTCTTTTAACTAAGAAGGGGTCAATCTTCAAGCAATTAATTATATCAGTTTCAAGCTACCTCATCGCATGGTACCTATTGCAATGCAAACAATTTCATTTTAAGTCATTGTCTATTAACCCTCCATTCATTTTACCATTGGTGTTGAAGAAATTTTGTAGTTAAAATGAATGCTGTTTTCTAATGTATTTTATTACAGGCCCACTATTTGCTTTTTTATTTTTGAAGCAAAATGGACATTGGAGTGACATTTAAATTATTTTTTCATGCCATTGTTTTTTTTTTAATGAATTTCTCTCCAATTAAATTTGTGTACAATTTTTATTTTATTTTACTTTTTTAAATTTCAATGGAACCCATCATACAAAGGGCCACAATTGCAACAGTTTTTGGTGTTGTCAATGCTATGGTGATACTGTAAAGGGCACAAAATTTGATAAACCATGACTGGGACATCGTACATGAGTGATGGATACGGATTTTTATGAATCCTTCCTTCAACTATGAAGCTTGTCAGTGTCTAAGAAAATTCATCTACTATTCCATTCATCATTCATGTTGTTTGAGTATCATTATATATATTCTCAGTACATCTCATCATTGAAGTGAGGATTGTGTTCTATCTATGCATTTGATTTCAGAAGAAGTTACATTAATGCCTAAGTAAATAATATTTCTTGTAGTTAGTGAAAATTCTAAATTTTAGTCAATTTTTAAATTAAAATACCTCTGTAAATTTAGGCATCGCTAGCCTTCTCCCTAGTTGCTTCCTAGCTACTTTGTCAGTCTGTATGTCTACAGTTTGATCAAAAACTCCAACCATAGTTCAATTGTATGCATCCTGTCATAGATTCAATCTTCCAATTTCTTTGCCGACACTTCTTTTCCCAATGATTTAGAAAACCACAAATAGCACACAGATGTAGATCCCAACATGTATCTTTTATATGACCTTCTCTATTACAATGGGAACACTGAATACAAGCATTTCTAGAACAAATTTGCTTGAACTTGGCTTCATAACTGGTTCAATTGGTTCTTTTATTTCATGTGCATTCTTTCCCAATCCTTCACCTTTATAACCCATTATTCCCATTAATCTCAAACCAACATTTTTTTATGACAATTATTACAATTTACATTATCATCTTCACATTCTTCTTCTATACATTCTTCAACAATATCAATATTAGCCATATCATACAAACTACTTGATTTATCAACTGAACAATACAAATCCTCTGTATCACAAGGAACATCACTTATCAATGGATTTTTCTTTAAACATTTTCTTCTTTCAGCTTTGATAATTCTTCTTTTAGTAAACAATATTCTTCTTCTGACAATTTCAATTTTTCTTAAAAATCACCTTTCATTTTCTTAACCTCATCAAACAATTGTAACTTTTCTTCTAACTTCATTCTTTCTTTTAACATTACCCAATTCCTTTCACATACGGAATCATATGTCTCCATTTTCAACTCCGTTATTCTTTTTATAAATTCAAAATTATCATTTTTAATTTTATCATTTCTTTCTCCAAAATTTCATTTTCTTTCTTAACACGTGTAGCAACTTTACCCATTAAAAATGATTAAAATTCACATGATTTTATGTGTCTCCACTCTTCTTACCACAGTTTCTCCTTTGATTGATTAAATCTAACAGCTGTGGCAGTATATTTGAAACCCTTGCTGCAATTTTCTTTAGCTCTAACTTAAATCTTCATTTGACATTCGCAATGAATAGAACTGCGATTCTGCAATCCTCTAACTAAACAATAACTGCAATCTACAAAACCATACCTCAGCTGCAATTTTGGCTTCTTGATTTTCTTCTGCTGCAATTTCTAATAATAGACTTGGATCTGTGAATAAAAACAACAATATTACTTGGAAATTACCATGCATTTCTAAGACAACTGGAACTTTTTAAGACCTTACTCTTCTATATCACCAACTTCCTCTTCAATAATTAGTTCAAGCTACAAAATTTGTTTGATCAACTTTAAAAAAAAAAAACAACAATCCACTTTCTGACTGAAACAGTTATCTCAATGCCACTCTAACAACAGCAATGATAATAACACCTTAAAAGCATTTGTCACTTATAATGTATGATTCAAATTCTAAGCAACGCCTGGCATAGAACAACAATCTCTTCTCCTTTTAACAGCATATGTTTTCAAACACGAATCAATCTCCTTTTGCAACTTTGCATGGGAACAAGGGCTTTGATCCATGTTGGCTTCTTTCATGTGATTTTTGCAGGTTCATTATAATTGCAATTCCATGACCTTCAAATCCCCTTCTGGTCAGTGACTTCTCAGCATCCCTTCATGGTTTTGCATTATGGTTTGATAAAATCAAGTCACAGTCACTCAAATCTTCAATTGGTAGCTCTTTATCTTTGAATTTAAGTAGAAATGATGCTCATGAAAGAAATAAGTATCCAAAGCATACTAACACGCTTGTGGTCTCAACTGTTCCAGAGGGAGCTCCAACTTCTTTCTTCACTTTTAACGCTGGATATTCTTATATTTAGTTACTGTGAGAATCTGAGAATAATATCATTAATGGGTGTTCTGTGTTGAGAGAGTTTCCAAGGCTTCGAGAGTTATTCATAAATGGGTGTTCTGTGTTGAGAGATTTTCCAAGCCTTGCACCTCTACGTCAGCAATTGCAGAGATTCACAGTAATAAAGATTATTGTCAGAAGTTGGAGGAGATTCGATACTCATCCACTGCAATCATTATTGTTGGAAATATAATCTCACTTACATTATTAACTCCTCCAGCTGAACCTTTCTCCCCAACATACTCCGTATCAGCCCTCCGTATCAGCATTAAAAACAAATTTAAGAAGTCAGATTTTGTAAAAGATTTCATTGAAATGATATGACATCAACTCACTGCATGCTCTCACACGCTTTATGGGTGTTATGGAGTATATTATTTGATGTATAGCTACCTCGCCTCCGTTGATGCATAGTTCTCTATATATTGGTAGAGTCCTTTTTGTTGTAGTCACTCTGTCAGAAGAGTCCAGCTCCGTAGAGATGTAAGGAGTATGGTGAGTTGTAATAACTCTCAAGAGTCTAGCTCTCAAGAGCTGTAAGGAATTCAGAAGTCTGTAATCGTGTGTGTAAAAGAAAGCGCTGAAGCTTCGTAAGCTGTAAGGAGACGTAATAGGTGTATGGTTGTCAATGAGCAGAAGCTCAAGCAATTGCCAGAATGTAAGTTGTAATGGTCTCTGTCAAGGAGCAGCAGCTCCAGGTATTGAGCGGCAGCTCAACCATTGAAATGTTTGTTTATGAATGAGTAGAAGCTTAGAGTATTTATGTAATGTTTTGATCTATATAAAAAATCTGTTTGTTTTCTATTTTATCCCCGTATCAAATCCTACAATTATATGCGCTTTCCATATAATCTGGAGGAATTCGATGCTCCTTGTTCTGAACTAGAACGTGGTTTTCATTCCGAAGCAGATGGATAGTAACAGTCGTACACACAGAGCATCGTAATCTTAAAATATGCTGAAATACTTCAAGGGTTTATTCCTACAGTGTGAATACAGACGAAGAGTGCAAGGCGTTGAATTTGTTCAATGTAATTATTGACCATTTATACAATTCCTGACTAAGTGGAAGGTTCGATGCCATTACTTTTAACATTTTTTTAAGATATTTTATTAAATCAATCGCAGCATTAGCCGATATTTCATATTTTAAAGGTTGTTAAGCTTGTTTTCAAACATGAAACATTCTCATTAGAGACTTTATTTTAGACATGACAATAAAAGAGGAATTGATGCAAGACAACATTTCAATCTTAGAAGGAAAGTGCCTCCCACAACACACATGGTTCAGATCTTAAAGAGGGGAGTTCAGGAGATGAATGAGCTGGAAGTCAAGACTGCTGATCTTTTAAAAACTCAAATTTAGCTGCTACTAACTTTTTGTTTGGTTTTTTGGTTTTGTGACCTTTGTTGGCCTTTTTTGTTGGCTATGGGTGTTTACTGCCGTTATTTTTACAGCCTTTTTGATTGTGATGTCTTTTTTGACTCTTTCTTTATTCTAAAAACTTTGTGGTTTTGGGCCCCTGTAAAACCCATTTTCTCCTCTTCCAAAAACATTGCTAATATGTTTATTGTATTGAAATAGACACTTAAAGCATTCTTAAAGAATTTAAATATTAATATGAACCTTAGAGTAACAATTGACCATTTATTTGAGTTTGACCAAAGATCAAATAAACATACTAACCATTATATGGTGCATTATCAATCTATATCCTCTAAGTTTATGGTTATCTTGTTAATGATATGGAATTGTAAAACATCTAACCTAAATTTTACAATCGGTATTTTTCCATGGTTTGAGCATCTTGGGGAGAGTTGATGCAATAAATTTAAATCCTCCTTGTAAGTAAATTAATACATTTATATTTCTCTATTGTCAAGGCCTACTTTGTATTTGGCATACCCTAGAGAAAAGGTCATAGTGGCTCAGTTGATTTAGCTATAGCATGTGATTGTTTCTAAAAATGAGAATAAATGAGTGTAGATCATGTATTTAAATATAAAAGATAAGTTTTCTTATCTCATAATTTCATGCTATAATTTATGAATGCTTAAAATGCATATAATCAACTAACTAAATTCTAGAAAATAAAATTGTTAATATGTTTATTTTATTGAAATAAAAACATATTGTTTTTTGCTGCATCATTTGTGTTGGACCCCTATCCGCTGATCGTTGCATGCCATTCAACTGCTAGTTTTATATCTATGAGGGATAAATGCTTTTGACCAGGAGTTATGAACAAATGGGTGTCCTCATCTCCAACATAAACACTCAACAAATACACCCCAATGGGGTTTGAACCTTGATAACAACACAACTTAACCATCAAACCATGCCACTATTCGCTATTATTATTAAACTTTCAAAATGTAATTAAAATTGTATTATTATTTTATAATTATTAGTATATTATATTATATTATATTATATTGTATTGTATTGTATTGTATTGTATTGTATTGTATTGTATATTTATAATCATGTAAATAAATTTATATTATTTTATAAGAAAAAAATGATCGATTCAAGTGGCACTATTGGGAGCATATCCATCAATTGAAACACATTAGAAATGTAGTTGGTCTATGAGGCCACAAATAGGGGACCACATCCTTGAAAAAATTCCTAGACAAACCTACCATAGGATCCCATAAATGGGATATCACATGAGGGGTGAGCCACAATTCCAACTAAAGGAATTGCTTTGCATTTTTATGTGAGCACAAATGCATGTTAAACTTTACCTCATATTTTTCCTTCTTCCATTGTACCAATGACCAGTTTTCCATTATCATCCCTGCAGTTTTGGCTTCTTCTAATGTCACATCATAATTCTTGTCCCCAATATTAGAATTTGGAGAATCTAGGAGACAAAAAATCAAGCACAAATGAACAATGTTTCATATTGTATTTAGGAAATCCAAATTACAATGAGTACAAAGTCTTGCATATATAGGTAAGGAAGAGGAAATCCACCTATGGTGTGGATTTAAAAGTGCCCCATTCTCTTCCACAAATGAGTAGACAAGAATCCTATAGGTGTGAACCTTAAGATCACTTGGAATGTGAAAACCAACAAATTATTTGAGCAAGTCATCAACCTTGATGCTAATTGTTGAGGGACCTTTGAGGTGAGATAGAAATTATTCCAACTTGAAAAGGTAGCAAATGAGGTTTACCAAATAACTTGGTAACCTTTAGAGGCCTAATGATCCAGGTGGATCTAGAATACCTGCAAGTTCCATAGTCTCAGAATTCATCCAAAGAAGCATCAATGTGTAGAGCTCACAGACATGATCCTGACGCAACTTTAATGGGCTCGAAAGGAGTCCGCATGTAGAATTTCTGCTTAGTCAAAGGTTCGGTCAAAGAGGCAAATCAGGGGTTCAAAAAGGAAAAAAATTGATTGCCTCAAAATGAAATAAAAATGATGATTCCAAGTTGTAGTGCTTGTCATGCTGATTCCAGAACTATATTCGGTTTCAAAAATGGAGCTCGTATGTGAAAGTTACGGCTGGTCAAATGTTTGTCAAAATTTTGACTTTGGTTGACTTTGATGGCATCAGCAAGCTGACATGGCAGATGGTGACATGGCAAGAGTGGTGAGTTGGCACATACATGGTGGAAAAATAATATGGATTAAACCATATTGTTAAGAGAAAATACGTATGGTTTAAAAATTAAAATATTTTATGATTTCAAGGAGGATTTGGTGGGATTTTATCCCTTAAAATCCTCTTCCCTAGCCCATAAAACAAGGAGAGGAAATAAATCCCGTAAACTTGCATTTCAACAAATTAACCCCTTTAACCACCTTTCTCATATTTAACGGGTTTATTTTAAAGAATATCCAAGGAGATTATTAAGGGGCTTTTAAAAGATATTTTTAAAGATTATAATGCAAGTCCAAAATTATAACGGCCCATAGTTAAAGGGGTTCATTTTTTAATTGTATGGCTTGGAATTATAAAAGCCAAAGGTGGATTTATTTTTGAAAGATTAATTTGTTATACTAACGGGATATTAGTGATTTTTATTGTAAAAGGGGGAAATGGTTGGAATTTTTACTTGTATATGGGAGATATGCAATATTTGCAAAATAATATGGTTAAATCCATATTAGCAAATAAATGTGTATATATTGTAAAGGGACAAGGGAAAAATTATTGAGTGGAGAATTTTGTACGAGAGTTTTCTTGGAGAGAATTTGAGAGAAATAATTTTTTGGAGGAGAATTTACAAGGTGTTTATGTACACCAAAAATTGTAAAAGAGTGAGAGATTGTGGAGAGATTATTGTAGGTTCTTGGAGCTTTAGTATTGTAAGAAAGCATAATTTTGCTTGGCAATATCAATAAAGCGGTCCCAACATTGAGAAGTGGACCCGGAGACGTAGTCCACATTAGACGAACTCCGTTATCAATCTGCGCGTTGTGATCCTTCTATTTCTTTGTCTCATTTTTCTCTCTCTTGTCTCAATTTCCTCTCTAGTTTAAATTCAGTATTTGAATTTCTAATTACTTATTTTGTAATTTCAACAATTAAAAGGCATAATCACGCAATTTTGTATTAGATCAAGAAATTACTGTAATTAGATTTAATTTACAAGTTATTTTGTAAACTATAATTACGGATCACCTAAAGATTGCACATTTAGTTAGACAAGATGTTGTCTAACCTCATCAACGTAAGTAAACATAAGTAAAGTGAAAACAAAAATAATTCACTCTAACACCCCTACTTAAGTGATACTTGGGGAGATAAAGAAAAGTGCAAAATAAATAGAAATGGGTCCAAACTAGAGGTTGTGTTAGGTATTCATGTATAATGCATGCTCTCACAAATGGAGAAAAATGAGAAAACCCAGTGGGAATAAAACTCCTCTCCAAAAAAGAGAAAGAGAAGGATTTAAGACCTTTTAAGATATTGACGTCATTGTGATACAATTGAAACTTTGACTATTTTCACTTTGATCCTTTGTCTTGAAATCATCCTTAGACATCATTTGTACCTTGGAAAATCAAAAAAATAGTCATCTTGCATAGATATTACCATAGCTTTGGACCTCATTGCGACATTTATACCATTTACACCTTGACATATTGTCCCTTTGAATCCATAACTTGGTATCATCATTAAGCATATCATATACTTTGAAAAATCCAATAACATAGTTACATAACATTGGTCTTAGTCATACCTAGGGTTAATCATACCTTTGCATAGTCATCTTAGGCATCATACCATACCACCTTCACATTCACATTCCTCTTCGAAGTCCTTTATGGTAAAAACAATGTTGAAAAGGAAATAAAAAGAAATAGCCTTCTCACAAGATGACGAGTTTGTCAACCCATTTGCTAATTCCTACCATGAGGCACCTAGACCACACACATCATTCCCCAATCCATTTGAGAATTTCATCACTAGAGACAATCAAAGACAAGTCATCATAGAAGAATTATAGGTTGATACACATGACCCTGATGTAGCTTCTTTTTTGGATGAACTTGTGGCATTAGACCCACAACATTACTTAGCTAAACTATTGTTAGAGGGAGCCACATTATCCCTTTGTTCTGACATCAATACACTCCAACTAGGGCCTACACCAAAAAAGAAAAGCCAAGGAAACAAGACACCAACTTCTAGTAGCTTCACTCCACAAGTCAACATATATCTATGTCATTACGAGGATCCACCCAAGATGCAACAAAAATTTACACGTCACCATTTGGTACCCAAACCATGAAATAAGGAATGACCCAAACCATGATGCAAGGAATGACACCAAACATGGCACAACCTTTTGTCATAATCCTTCGGTACATCATTTGGTATATCAAATATAATAGGGCCATCATCTTCTAATGAACTTGGCACAAACAAATTAACCAAAATAGCAAATATTTTCACCAATAAGACTCCTAAAACAATGATATACAAAATATAGGGGGATCTCAACATACTATTGTGTCGCAACAAGGGCCTACTCGCCATATATATGCATAACACAATACTCAATGGTCTATTCCACACAACACATAACATGGCAACCAGGGATCCTTCACACAACATGGCAACCAAGGGCCCTTTACACAATATGCCAACCAACATCCACATGGTCATACCTTTACAAATTCATGGCATACACAATCCAACCCTCTTCACAACACTCATATTCCAACCCCAATTCGAAACACTCAAAACCAAAATCTTTCATTGTATACAATCCCCATACACAAAACCAAAATCTGTCATATACACACATACCCAATCCAAATCCATCCCATAATATTGGATTCCAACATGCCAATATAGTCCCTGACAATACACAAGACACGTCATTGACTCAAGTGGATGTCCTACAAACTCAGACAATTTCCCTACAACAACAAATAGAGAACATGCAAGTATTCAACAAGAAGACTTACTCTACAAAAGACTTGTGTCAATATCCATTCGAGAAAAGTCTATACATGCCACCCTTCCCACATGGCTACATCACAACTAACTTGCCTAAGTGTCGACATGCAAAATTAACATCATGAATTTCTCATATTTAATTAAATCATATTTAATAAATAAATCAAGTTTATTTAATTAATCTCCTAAAGTCATCCATTTAAATTAAATAAATTCATCTTTTAATTAAATCACTAACATCATCCTCTTTGATTAAATAAATCAAATCTTTATTTAATTAAATCTAAATTCATTCTCCTCTCAACTTTGATTTATTTAAATCCTAAAATCTAAGTCAAAATTGTCCAATCACCTAATCATCATCTTAAATTAATCAAACCATGATTAATGCTAATCCTAATCTTTTTTTCTCTAGATTTTGCAACTTGTGCATATAAATCAATTTAATTGATTTATTAATTCCTCATTTTCATTCAAAATGGCATCTTTAAGGGAATATTCTCCCAATTTGAATTTTCCCTCCCACATGACTTGTCCATCCAACAAAGCATTTAAGAGCTCTTATAGGTCTCTTACACAAGTCAAACTTGGCATTTAAGACCCTTTCTTCTCCCTCCAACAAGCCAACTTTCAAATTTGAAATGATAACGAATGTCATTTATTGGCACATTTGTCAAAATGTGCTCACCCTTTATCCTCTCACCTCTTGACAAGTGGCATCTTGTCATTGGCTCAAGATTAGTCCCACATTGCTCCATTTTGCCTCTTCTTCTCTCAATCTCTTCTATAAATGGAGAGGCTATCCTTCACTTCATCATCCACAATCTACAATTTCATGCAAAGTTACTATCTTCACATTGAGAGCTAATTTTGTTCATTATCTCAGCATTGCATCTTCATCATTGGCTTATCAAGGATTGGGAAAGGGATTCTTTCCACACGAAGCACCAATCCACTATGAGATAGGATTTACTTCATGTTCTACATGCTTTTAGTTATCTTGTCATTTTTTTGCATTTTGAAGCGTCATGTAATATTTCATAGCGATGTTAAAGGTTTGTTTTTTTTTAAAGCACTAATCATGCTAATGTACTGTTTAGAGTTTTAGCCGTTTGTAGAATTTCACATCCACATAATGGCGCTAGACGGGAGGGCATTGATCCAATTTTGAAAGCTATTCATATTCACATTCATAGAATCCAATTTTGTGCTTATTTGATTGAAAATTGAGCTACTTTTATAATGATTTAATTTTATTTATGAAAGAGAACTAATTATTTTCTATTAAGAAGAGGCATCAATCTATATTATTATAGGCATACAAAATCATGCTTTCGGGTTTTGTGTTTAGTAGGAACTCATAGTCATAATTTCCCTTATTTTTGTATTTAGCTGATAGTTGCACTTATTTTCATAATTTGGATTCATGAGAACTCAACTTACTTTCTGATACAAGGTGTGATTCGTTTGTATCCCTTCTACACAAGAGCCTCTACGCCATTAAAAATTATTGAAAGACCACCCATCCCTGTTGTTGCCAGTACTCCAACAGGGGTTTTTTAGTTTGTTTTTAATCTTGTCCAATTTTTCCTTGCCATGATTGGAATTTTCAAGCACCTCTTTTCCACTAACTATACAGTATCTCCAAGAAAGCCTGTGGTCATTCTTCCCATCGATGTGTCCCTTTGAAGACAAATCCCTTATTTGTCCTCCAAGCCTAAAGCATCAAACCGATCTATAAGCCCAATGTTGTGTTGTCCTTCCAAAAGCTTTTCATAAAAAATTAATACTGGATGTTGTGAATGTTGTGGAACTTGGCTTATGCCTGTAATCAAAGAACTGAGTTGTGTCCACAACCACATCAAGAACAATATATCCAATGTCAAGAAGGTAGATATCAAGATCAACCACATCAACAAATCCAACCTCCACGTCTCGAAGATCAATCACCACATCTCAAAGATCAATCAACACATCTCAAGATCAATCAATACAAGGTCAATTTAAAGTACTAATTTGACAAAGTAACAAACAAAAATACACACCACTTGGGAGACCAATCGAATTGGTCATGCAATAGTTGGTACAAGAAAATCTCATCAAAATCCCTATTTATGCAAACTGTCAAGAACCCCTGGTAAAACCACCTTGGTATGACAAGAAGCACCTTTGTGAGTATCACAAAATAAAGGGACACACAACATCGAATTGCGTTCAACTCAAAAATATCATCCAAGACTTGATTGATCAAAAAATAAAAACTATTGGGGACAATGATCAAGATTCAACCACTAACGTTGGAATTGACAATATCTCCACCACAATTGTTCAAAATAATGATCAAGATCTTGAAGATGTTTCTACTTCATCTGAAGATCAAATCAACATACATCAAGAATCAATTTTTGATCATGATAAGAATCCCTCAACAATATCTGACAATGATCTATTTCAAGGAGTGTTAACATTTTGTAATCCTGTAATCAACGATCCATCAACCAATGATCATGTTGAAAATATATCTACATCACCTAATGAGTTAGAGGACATATCTCAAGAATTTATTCTAAAGCATGATCAACATCTCTCACCAAAGTATAGAAATAGTCCTTTCCAAGACATATTGACATCCTTCAACCTCATGATTGAAAATATTGAAGGAATCCTCAACTCGACACTTGATCCAGGTCCACTCTAAAATCAAGAGGATATTGAGCCACTTCCCATGCCTAATGATGATGTCCAAGAACCCTTTGTAAGCAATCCATCACATGAAACTGATCCATGTCAAGAACTTGATCCAAAGCATGTCAAAAGCAATTCTGAAATCATTCAAGATCAATAATTTGTATCTCCAAGCTACTAGAATGATCTAATGGATACTCTACTATCTATACAAGATAATCATATCCACATAACACATACTCCTCCATCTACCCATGAGTTGATTTCTGTGGATGGACACCTAGAATATCTTCCTTCAGAATAGGATTCCTTTACTCCTAACATTATTACACAAAGAGAGCAGGTTATTGATTCCTATAGTCAAACTGCGTTGTCAACATCGGGATTAGATATATTCCAAATTTAGACTGAGGAAATCATGTATGAAGATATCCAACATTGTCCACTCAAAGAAAAAGGTCTGAGAAAATAGGACATTTCAGAGTTAGCAAAGTAGCAAACTGAAACAATGCCATCTACAATGGTCATTTAGCAGAGAATTCTTACTGAACAAGACATCCCAAAACAAGTAGAATCAAGGAATGAAGTTGCTACTACCACCATACTAGGGGCAACTATGTCTCAAGCAAACATCAACATAGGGAGCAAAAAGAATCCTTATGATGAAATTGATGCCAATACTACAACTAGCCACGTCATGAATCTTCATCCACCCGTCACCTCATCCACAAATTCGGACCAACATGAAAATAAATATTTGAATTAAAGCACAAAGAACGTCATCAAAGCAAAAGAAACTAAGAAGCATATCAGACAAATCAAATACACATGGATACCAAAGAATACAAGGAAAGATTATCCCTATCAAACTCCATTAGTCAAAGAAACTATGGGGAAAAATAAAAAAATGAAAATGTATCCATCAAAGATGTCCACAAAGGAAAAAGTAGGATTCTCAAGGGACGTAGAAAGTATATCAAGAAATTTGTCCTAATTCCATGCACACCTTCATATCAACCCATCATTTTTCATCTTCCCAAGTTTGGAGAGTCAAAGGTTCCAAATTGTCAACTAATCCGTCTCCTATCCCTAAACACACTCCATCCACACCTCCATGCATAATATCCAATTCTTAAATTAACCATGTGTTAGCAACGACCCTTCATCATAAGCATTTAGAAGGCACTCTATCATGATGTGTGCACACAAACAAAGTTAAGTCCAGTATTAGCAAAGTTGATCAAGAATCTCAAAAGTTGTATTGAAGTGCAAGTATCTTAGCAAAGAAGCTTCTTCAAGTAGGCTATCAATGGCACATTATGATAGAAGCATCTACATCAATGCCACAAGGTAATTCAACATGAGCTTAAAATCTTTTGAATAATTTTTTAATCTATCTATGTGTAATTTTTCTAAAGGGATGCTAGTTTTTTCACATACACTATTAATGTAATTGACCATTATTGGCCACTAGAGAAGATAAGTATACATTAATGTAAATTATATCAAATTAAAGATTAAAAAATGCACCGTGAAATGGTTTCTAAATTGTAAATTTGCTTACATTTTTTAAATGACTTGGAAAGATTTTATAGTATGTATAAATGAAAGTAAGGTTGTTAAGCTTGTTTTCAAACATGAAACATTCTGATTAGACACTTTATTTTAGACATGAAAATCAAAGAGGAATTGATGCAAGACAACATACAATCTATTAGTATAAGTTATTATTAAACTAACGATAAAGAGTTTTCATGTAAATGATCAATTTATGTTTTTATATTAAAGTCAAACAATGATCTTATTGAATAGAATGGTCCTTGTATTCAATTTAATATGCTAAAATTCTCCCCATTCACACCTATTGAAAAACTATGTACAACTTTATTATGTGATTAAAAATTAAAACTTTCATGTTGCTCTCATCTTTCAACTTCCGTGTTTTGATTAATGAAAGTTATTTATAGCCGATTGGAAAGACTTAGCCTTTATTTTTATGATATAATTTTTCTCTAAGTCACTTTACTTTATACTTCGTAGGCTTCCAACTTATGGTGTAGCATATTTGTTTCTTAAAAAGAATTATTGCATAGAAGACTCTTGTTGGATTCGTATAGTTCAACATAGTATTCTTATTCTTTTATTGATAGGTATGATGGTGCCCATAAATAACATACAATTTATCATTTACATGATAAAAAGAGTAAAAACAACAGTAATATACAAAGAGAAGAATGTTACATCATAAAAAAATATTATATTCATTAATTTGGTTGATACCAAAATGGCTACAACAGCACAGTTTAAATAGATGCATTACAAACTAATAAAAGGAAATTTCCAATCTTTCAAACAAATCACCAAGGAAATAACTAAAAAAACACATTAGAAGGTTTAGTAGCTTTCAAAATAAATTATAGAAACTGTGCTACTATGGGAAAAATTACTTTCCAGCACTCCCCCTTAATTTCGAGCACAAATTCTTTCAACTTTGCAACCAAGTCTTCAAACTCACCCAAATTATTTTCTTCACGATACTTTCAAATTATCTTCAATATTTGTGGATCTCTCTTGAACTCTTCACCAGCTGCTATGGTAGTCCTTCAAGCATTGAGTTATCTCTCTATATGTAGCTTTCCACTTTTCATCATGTCTTGTCAAACCTTCAACCATTTGTTGATCACTATTAGATTTCACATATCAATATTTATATTTAAACAAACCTTTCAGCATACCTGTCAACTTTTGCCAATTTGATCCAAAACTCTAACCACAGTTCAACTGTATGCATCCTATCATACATTCAATCTTCCAATTTCTTTGCCAACAGTTCTTTCCAAATGATTTCTAAAACCACAAATAGCACACAGATGTAGATCCCAACATGTATCTTTTATATGACCTCTATTACAATGGGAGCACTGAATACAAGCATTTCTCAAACAAATTTGCTTAAACTTGGCTTCATAACTGGTTCAATTGGTTCTTTTATTCCTTGTGCATTCTTTCCTAATCCTTCACCTTTATAACCCATTATTCCCATTAATCTCGAACCAACATATTTTTATGACAATTATTACTATTTACATTATCATCTTCACATTCTTCTTCTATACATTCTTCAACAATATCAATATTAGCCATATCATACAAACTACTTGATTTATCAACTTAACAATACAAATCCTCTGTATCACAAGCAACATCACTTATCAATGGCTTTGTCTTTAAACATTTATTTTCTTCTTTCAACTTTGATAATTCTTCTTTTAGTAAACAATTTTCTTCTTCTAACAATTTCAATTTTCCTTAAAAATCATCTTTCATTTTCTTAACCTCATCAAAAAAATTTAATTTTTCTTCTAATTCTTCATTCTTTCTTTTAACATTACCAATTCCTTTCACATACAGACTCATATGTCTCCATTTTCAACTCCTTTATTCTTTTTATAAATTCAAAATTATCATTTTTAACTTTCATCAATTCTTCCTACAAAATTTCATTTTCTTTCTTAACACGTTTACCAACTTTACCCATTGAAAATGATTAAAATTCACATGATTTTATGTCTCTCCACTCTTCTTACCATAGTTTCTCCTTTGATCGATTAACTCTAACAGTTGTGGCAGTATATTTGAAACCCTTGCTGCAATTTTCTTTAGCTCTGACTTAAATCTTCATTTGACATTTGCAATGAATAGAACTGCGATTCTGCAATCCTTTAACTAAACAATAACTGCAATCTACAAAACCATACCTCAGTCGATCTCCTTTAATCTCCTCTCTTTAGGTCTTCTTTACTCTTCTCAAACAATTTTGGCTTCTTGATTTTCTTTGGCTGCAATTTCCTAATAATAGACTTGGATCTGTGAATAAAAACAACAATATTACTTGGAAATTACCTTGCATTTCTAAGACAACTGGAACTTTTTAAGACCTTAGTCTTCTATATCACCAACTTCCTCTTCAATAATTAGTTCAAGCTACAAAATTTGTTTGATCAACTTTAAAAAAAAAAAAACAACAATCCACTTTCTGACTGAAACAGTTATCTCAATGCCACTCTAACAACAGCAATGATAATAACACCTTAAAAGCATTTGTCACTTGTAATGTATGATTCAAATTCTAAGCAACGCCTGGCATAGAACAGCGATCTCTTCTCCCTTTAACAGCATATGTTTTCAAGACACGAATCAATCTCCTTTAGCAACTTTGCATGGGAACAAGGGCTTTGATCCATGTTGGCTTCTTTCATTTGATTTTTGCAGGTTCATTATAATAGCAATTCCATGACTTTCAAATCCCCTTCTGGTCAGTGACTTCTCATTCCCTTAATCTGTGGATTCAATCTTTTACTAACTCTCAACTTCTTAACCTAGCTCTGATACCAATTTGATAGAAAGAGCAAAAACAACAGTAATATACAAAGACAAGAATGCTACAGCATAAAACATATTATATTCATTAATTTGATTGATATCAAAATGGCTACAACAGCGCAGTTTAAATAGATGCATTACTAACCGCTGAAAGAAACTTCCAATCTTGCAAACGAAGGAAATAACTAAAGCAACACATTAGAAGGTTTGACAGATTCCAAAATAAATTATAGAAACTGCGCGTACTACGGGAGAAGTTACTTTCCAACATTACATTCTAATACAAACTCAGATGATACAAGGAATCTTCTCTTTGTAATATGAAATATTGGCTAATGCTGCGATTGATTTAATAAAATATCTTAAAAAAACGTTAAAAGTAATGGCATCGAACCTTCCACTTAGTCAAGAATTGTATAAATGGTCAATAATTACATTCAGAAAAATTCAACGCCTTGCACTCCTCGTCTGTATTCACTGTAGCAATAAACCCTTGAAGTATTTCAGCATATTTTAAGATTACGATGCTCTGTGTGTACGAGTGTTACTATCCATCTACTTCGGAATGAAAACCACATTCTAGTTCAGAACAAGGAGCATCGAATTCCTCCAGATTATATGGAAAGCGCATATAATTGTAGGATTTGAAACGGGGATAAAATAGAAAACAAACAGATATTTTATATAGATCAAAGCATTACATGAATACTCTAAGCTTCTACTCATTTATAAACAAACATTTCAATGGTTGAGCTGCCGCTCAATACCTGGAGCTGCTGCTCCTTGACAGAGACCATTACAACTTACATTCTGGCAATTGCTTGAGCTTCTGCTCATTGACAACCATACACCTATTACATCTCCTTACAGCTTACGGAGCTTCAGCTCTTTCTTTTACACACACGATTACAGACTTCTGAATTCCTTACAGCTCTTGAGAGCTGGACTCTTGAGAGTTAATACAACTCACCATACACCTTACAGCTCTACGGAGCTGGACTCTTCTGACAGAGTGATTACAACAAAGAAGACTCTAACAATATATAGAGAACTATGCATCAACGGAGGCGAGGTAGCTATACATAGAATAATATACTCCATAACACCCAGAAAGCGTGTGGGAGCCTGCAGTGAGTTAATGTCATATCATTTCAATAAAATCTTAGTAAAAAATCTGACTTCTCAAATTTGTTTTTAATGCTGATACGGAGGGCTGATACGAAGTATGTTGGGGAGAAAGGTTCAGCTGGAGGAGTTAATAATGTAAGCGAGATTATATTTCCAACAATAATGATTGCAGTGGATGAGTATCGAATCTCCTCCAACTTCTGACGATAATCTTTATTACTGTGAATCTCTGCAATTGCTGACGTAGAGGTGCAAGGCTTGGAAACTCTCTCAACACAGAACGCCCATTTATGAATAACTCTCGAAGCCTTGGAAACTCTCTCAACACAGAACACCCATTAATGATATTATTCTCAGATTCTCACAGTAACTAAATATAAGCATATCCAGCGTTAAAAGTGAAGAAAGAAGTTGGAGCTCCCTCTGGAACAGTTGAGACCACAAGCGTGTTAGTATGCTTTGGATACTTATTTCTTTCATGAGCATCATTTCTACTTAAATTCAAAGATAAAGAGCTACCAATTGAAGATTTGATTGACTGTGACTTGATTTTATCAAACCATAATGCAAAACCATGAAGGGATGCTGTATTCAAGGAACTCAATTTTAGATCTCCAGTACTGGTAATGTAAAATCTAAACCCAAGCAAACAGTTAAAAACAAAATACAGAAGAAGCACAATTCTTTTACACACAAACACAGGAGCTTCATATTTCTGTGATAATAAAATTCATTAAATCTGATCTCTCTTTATAGAGGTTTTGCATAACCAATACCTAATATGGTTCGTGCATGCATTGAACCCAAAATAGAATGCCTAAACATAAGACTGCATATACAGTCAACATGCAGATACACACAGTTATTAAAATTAATTGTTTACAAATTTTTTTTTGCATGGAATCTTGGGTGAGGCGAGGCTCATGCATAATTTTCCAACAGGTAAATGACTTTGATCAATCGTTAACGTTTTATTAGAAGAAACTAATATTTCCCTTCGGGATGATGTTGCTTACTGTAGTACATTTGTTCTTTTATTTTTGTTTTCCTAAGATTCAAGGCTTATCAGATATGTTAGTGTTGGGGAGAGCACACGCAATAGACATGTTCACAAAAGATGGAAGCAAACTGAAGGGCAAAAGCGATATTGGATTGAATTTTTATGAGCGGAACCAGAAGGCTTTCATTCGACAAAATAGACCAGATTATAAATAGGCTGCAACGTTATGGCGCAACGGAAGGCAAGAATGTCTTGTATTGGTTTCCAGCCACAAGGAGAGAAGAACACAATAAGGAATGACTACATGCATGTAGTAATTTTTTGCTGCATGGTCGGGTAGGGTTTTATGAGTTTGTTGTTAAACCCTAAAAAATGTGTTAATTTCAGCCTCCAAGCAGCTTTCACTTTTTCAATCGGGAAAAAATGACTTTCTGACGGGAGATCTCTTCAAGTTTGAAAGGGCTTTTAAATATTTGGACAAGTCTTGCAAATCATGTCTTTTATGAATAAGATTGTGGTAAATTTTTGAATAATATGTATTAATAGCACAAGCATGTTAGTCTGTTTTGGATACTTATTTCTTTGATGAGCACAATTTCGACTTAAATTGACAGATAAAGATCTATCAATTGAAGTTTTAAGTGACTGTCACTTGATGTTGTATATTTTCCCAAAAAGACATCAAACCATAATGCAAAACCATGAAGTAGCTGTTTCCAACTACTCGCTTATACAGTAAATGGCTCTGCTAAGATATTTTCTCCTGTAATTGTTTCAATACAAGGTTCTTCAAATGCACATGACTTCCCAAATGGTAACATTGCAGACATGTTAACTCCATAAACATTTATGCCATAAATTGATACTTTCATCATATCCGTCAGCGTGTGTAACCGGTGCCATGTACATTGTTGCATGAGAGGAGAGAATTAGACCTCCAGGTTTTAGCCAGTGGTCTGTTGCAATAATTACACTAGAGAACATGGTCTCATAGAGAACCATATACCCCATACAATCTCCCATGAAGGACAATAGCCCTATCGGTTAAGTTATTTGCCTTCACAACTTCTGCTCCTTGCACTTTAATTAAATCTTTTTATGCTCCAGCTAATGCACAAAATATTTACAGTATTCCAAAACATAGTGCAGATTTCAAATTGAGTTCCTTGAAGACAACACCCCTTCATGGTTTTGAATTATGGTTTGATGTTTCTTTGGGAGAATATACAAAATCAAGTGACAGTCACTTAAATCTTCAATTGATAGCTCTTTATCTATGAATTTAAGTCAAAATGATGCTCAGCACAGAAATAAGTATCCAAAACATACTAACACGCTTATGCTATTAATACATAATGTTAAAAAATTTACCACAATCTTATTCATAAAACACATAATTTGCAAGACTTGTCTGAATATTTAAAAGCATTTTCTTTTTTTTAGCGTTTAACAGCAAACTCATCAAACCCTACCTGCCCATGCAGCAAAACTAATTACATGTGTGTACTAGTCGTTCCTTCTTGCGTTCTTCTCTCCTTGTGGCATTTGGAAACCAGTATTCTTGTCTTCTGTCACATCTTACCACTGCAGCCCATTTATAATCTAGTCTATTTTGTCGAATGAAAACCTTCTAGTTCCGCTCATGAAAATTGAAACCAATATCGCTTTTGCCCTTCAGTTTGCCCCATTTTTTTTGAAATGTCTACTGCTTGTTCTCTCCCCAACACTAACAGATCTGAAAGCCTGAAATCTGAAGAAAACAAAAATAACATTATCATCCAAAGGACCAAACTAGATTCTTGAAAAAAAATGCCAACAATCCAAAGGCATTTAAAATTCAACTAATATTTACGCAACTGGGTATCACAGATAACCCTAAAGCCGATGGTAAACAAAGGAGGTGGATGCTATAAATAAGCAGAATGTGGGAGTAGGAAAAAACCCTAAAAATGTATCACGTGAAAGGAATGAGTCCTACAATAATGGAATATTAAATAAGTTACTATGTAGGTTAAGGTGGATGTGCCTATTCTAAAGGCGGCTATTCTCCCTTAAAAAACGAAATGTCAAAAACCTATCAAAGCATAATAAGATTAAGAAAAGAATGATACCATATATAACATGATAGAAATTATACATAGAGCCGATAAGGGAACGGGTAAGGGTGCCCTCAACATCAAGGGCTTATGTGTTTTAAAAAAATTGTTGCTTCAATAAAAAATAATATTTAAGTAAATTTAACTTAAAATAATACTTTTTGTTATAAAAATAATATAGCTCTTGCATAATTTGGAATTAAAATAAATAATTGTAAAATAAATAAATAAAATAATTATATTTTATTATTATATTATATATTTATTATTGTATAATTTATTATTATATATGTTTACAGTGTAATTAAATTTGTATTAATATTTTATAATAATTATTACATTAAAATATATTATATTATATTTTTATATGTTTATTATTATATAAAAATGTTTATAATATTATTTTATAAATAATATTATATTAAATTATAAAGTTTAAATTAGTTTGGAGGATATTATTATTATTAACGTATTTTATTGTTATTTTATTATTATATTTTTACTATAACATTATTATATTATTCTATAATACTATATTATTACAGTATTAAAATATTATGTTTTTGGTAACAAAAGTAGGGGAAAAAGCCCTTGAACCCAATCAAAAGTGGACCAAGGCCTATATTAGCAAAATTAGAATAGGGGAAAAAAAACCAACCATCACCTTAGAGAAAGACCAATCCCTAACAAAACAAACCAGTAGAAACTACAAACTAGTACCAAACAAAAACCCAAAAAACATAATCGAGTCGAAAAGATGGAGGGGCATGTAGGCCCAGACATGATGAAGTTCAAAAGCCAAAGAAGACATGACTCCAAATACCCAGATTACTCGAATGGTAGATAAGGTTCCATTCTTGCTCCAGCTATTCTATCTCTTCACTATAATTCTCTATGGTCGATCCATTGCACCTCCTCATCAAAAGAAGCTTTCATCTTTTAATTTCCTTTCGTTACCTTAGATGCTTCGCTCACTGTGTTGAAGATAGCCTTCCACATAATGCCCAAGGTGATTGTCGTTAGTCTTTTGAAAGCCTCGTCCATCTTATCCAGTTTTCTTGTAATTCACAGAATTATGTAACATAGAAATCTAGGGACTTATCATTATCCTACCTTTCCTCGATCCCATCCTCCGTAGGTTGTTCTTCCATACCTTCAGTGATATCCCTGACCACTTCCTTAACTTGACCTTCAGTATTCTTGAACCCATCAGTTTCCTGCTCCTTTGAATCTTCAACCATTGGTTCGTTACCCCCTTCATTTCCTCCTCATCATCACTACTTGCAAAATATTTGGAGAGGTCTTCTTCCATAACCATCAAGAACTCGTTTTTACTCAGATTAATGGTAGGTAGAAATTCATCTTTTGTGTCATCCCCCGGTTCTTCAAAGCATAACTTCTTTCCTTTGGCTGTCTGGCCCACAAGCCTCGTAGACCATCTCCCCTGTTCCCACTTCTGGAAGCATTCGTTTTATCTTGATCCTCCTCGTCCCTAATCTCAATGGTGAATTTCGTGGTAGTTTTTGGTTCAACACTATCAACACCTATCATTTTGGTTCTACTTTTATGCTTCATGTGCTATTTTAATTGAAACCCTTTCATTATTACTCAATGGTTGCTAACTCTTTATTGATTTTACTAGTGGCGTTG
>VDFB02302983.1:0-21359 GCA_007258455.2 Sequoia sempervirens | reverse complement strand
CTTTAGAGCATCAGGAATCTTGGGAAAGAGGACAACACTGTTAACACCAACATCACGGGCCTTATACACCTGCACAACAACAATAAATTAGACTACAAATTAAATGGGAAATGTACGGAGCTGAATAAGATCACAACATGAGCAACTGGATGGCATGACTCAAAATGAAAGAAAATCTAATTTTAAAATCCCATTAACATTTGACATTTTCAGAAAGTAACAGTAAGAACCTCTTCAATTAGTCCATGTCTCCAACCAAGCCTGGAACAACCTGGCATTGCTCCTATTGGGGTATCCTCTTCACCTGTCAATTTCAAAATCAAGGTAATATTACATAAGAGAGCAGTGCTTGCATTTGCATGCTTATGACAGAAAAATTATTTAGACTCTAGTATCAAAGGATTTATACTTGAAGATACCAATCAACTCAAAACATTATAAGTTACAAATTGTTTACCAACCTTCATGAATGAAAAGAGGAAGGATAAAATTTGCCGGAGATAAAGATGTTTCCTGGAAGGCAGTTCTCAAAGTAACTGACTTACGGTTGCGACGAAGGCGTCTGCTTAGTGGCTATCAAAAGCAGCAAAACATGTGCAATGCAGACATCATGAAAGTTAAAGCGATGTCTCCTAAAGTAATGACTAACCATGTTAGTTGTATTCATTTCTCTTATTTTCAAATATCAATGTATTATCTATAAATCAACATTTAAACTTGTAACAATTCGATTATAACTCAATGAAATGATGTGTCTTTAAGATACATACAAGAGGTGACACAGATGGAGTTCCTCGTGGAGCTTGGGGCTTGGCTGGAGCAGGTGGGGCAGCAGGTGGATTTCCAGATATGACAGCAGCCTCACACTCCTCAATACTTCTTCCTGTTCCTGTTCTCAAAGTGATTTTCTCAGCAACTGCTCTTATTATCTGCCTTTTCCTAATTATTCCACTCTTAGAACATAATGTAGATGGCTGACAGAAGAAGCCTGTATGTCGAATGTGGCTGTCATAATTTGTGCTTTTCACTGCTAAAGTATTTGAGGGTGCACCAAACACTGCAAAGGCCATCATTGTCGTATGCTCCAAAACAGAATATCCGGTGCCTTAATTCTAAAAGAAATGCCTTCATCAAAAACACAAAAAGCCAGTGCAACAGAGAAACTATCAGCTAACAAATAAAGACAACATAAACTAAAAAGATTTTCGAATGGACTGACCCCCTCTAGCACAGTATTATAAATTCCTCAAATTGGAAAACAAAGTGTGATAGCATAATTTGTAGCGGTTTGTTGAACATTTCACATAAGTGTTGGAAAATTGTTGTTATTGATGTCAAAGGTCGAGGAAGGAGTTCATGGCTGAATGTTGGTGGCCATGCTTTGGAGTAAATTTTAAAATGAAATAAAATATTTGTGCCCCCCCTTGGTTTGTGGCAGTGCCCCTCTTGGGGAAGTAAAAGAAATAAATTAAAAATTGCAAAATATTTTGTTTGTGTATGACACTGACCCTTCTCATGTTAGCACCCCATTTTGGGGATTTAAAAATTAAAATTAAATTTAGTGCTTGCTGTTTTGGGCTGACCCTATCTAGGCACCCAAATTTGAAGATGAAGAGATGAATTTAAAATGGAAAGTTGCATCATTTTGAAAAGGTATCTTATTTTATGAAATCGCCCCCTGGTGAAGATATTTGAAGAGTTTTTGAAAGGAGTTTTTAAAGGCAAGCAATTAATTGAATATCATTTGAATAGAAGGCAGATTTAAGAGGTATACAAGTGCAGATTTTTGAAGATATATGAGCAGAATTATGAGAGATACTTGAGCAGATCTATGAGCAAATTTATGACAGATTTTGTAAGTGATTTAAAACAGATTTTAATGACTTCATGAGCAGATCTATGAGAGATACTTGAGCAGATATATGAGCAAATTTATGGCAGACTTTTGTAAGAGATTTAAAGCAGATTTGTGAGCAAGTTTTTGAGCAGCATATTGGAGCAGATCCAAGAAGAGGTTTCACATAACTACCATATTGTTCATTTGGAGGTTGGTGCCTCCTAACCAAGGAGACCTAGAGGTTGCTGCCTCTCTGTTGTACCCCAAATTAAAAAATTTGCTACACTTAGGCATTTTGAGGAAATGGTCAAAAGTCTTGTTAAAATTGTCAAGAAAGGTCAAAATTGGGAATTTGCATGTCTTGCATGAGGGTCAAAAACTCAAAATTTTCAAAATCTAACGATATGGGTCTGCACAAAGTGACCAAATCTACAAAACCTAGATCTCAATTTATCAGCCCTAAATTTTAGGAAAATTTCTATAAAATAGAACTTCTTTTTGGGTTTTTCTGGGTTTCTTCTCAAATGGATGCTGATAAAATTTTCTAAAAATAGAAAGTTTCGCTCCAGGGCTCAAACTAATTTTGATTGGTTGAAAATACTTCCTCATCAAGCTAGTCCAATCAAAATCATCAAAAGATCAGTTTTGCCCTAGTGGGTCTATTCTGTTTTTTCAAAAGCTTTTTCAGGAGCTCCAAGGTCATTAATGGAGGATGCTCAACTGCCAGGTGTTAGATTCAGAGTCTCAGGCACTGCACAGGTCAAGAAACGACAAAAGATGATGAGGAATGAAGAACGAAGGAGGGAAGCTGGAAAATATTGAAAGTTGCAAAATTTTGACTAAGTCTGGAGATGTTAGGCGCCCCAGTCCAGTCAAGGCGCCTAGCCACTCATGCCTTAGAAATTTTTTTAGTTTCAGGCAGTCAAAACAACAGTGAGCACGAGGAACAAGGGGAAAGTTGAAAAAGTGATAAAAATGACTCACATGCCAATAAAGGTGCCCCTACTAGCCAAGGGCACCTAGTCTTTCAAGGCCCTTGATGATGGAATTAGGGTTTATGCTCCCAAACAATGTTACTCAGAATTCAGCAGGCTCTGCAGTGAATCCATCAGCACAGTCATCGGATCAATCAGTTAGCCAGAATTTGAGATTGAACAGAGAAGTCTTGGCAGAGAAGCAAACTGCAAATCATAAAAAACATGGAAAATATTCTAAGTATGGAATCTTTGGGCGCCCCAAGTAGCCAGGGGTGCCTAGGGTTTTGAGCCATCTGATTCAGTGATTAGGGGTTGCAAATATGACCATTGTCTTCGAAATTTTGCCATCCATCCAGTGGATGTCTTCACCAAATCATCAAATCCTTCAATCACCCGCAGTTTCAAAGCAAAGGGAGGGCATAACATGAGGTTTCAAGTTTGAAAGATGAAAATGCTTAAAAAAAATAACTAAGTCTAGAGAGTATGGGTGCCCTAGGTAGCCAGTGGCGCCCAGGTTTTTGAGGCGCTAAAAGTGGCCATTAGGGTTTGTAATCTCCAAGAACATTTCTTTAGATTCCAGCAAGCTATCCAACGAAATCAATGGTGAATTCATCAAACTTGCTAATCATCAGATATTGCAAATCAAACAAGTAGAGAAAAAGTCAAAAGAAAGATAGAAACTCAAAAAAAACTTTGGCAAGGATGGGCACCCCAGCTAGCCAGGGGCGCCCAAGGATTTGAGGCCCCAAATCAACTTTTCAGGAGATGCAGCTCCCAGAAGATCCTTCTCAGAATTCATCAAGCTATCTAGTGAATCTAATAGCCAATTCATCGAGTCAGTCTAGCTCCCGGAATTGCAAATTCATCTAAAGGTTTGAACACAATGGCAAAATTGAAGAACAATAGAAAAATGGCTAACACTAGGACCCATGGGTGCCCCAGCTAGCCAAGGGCACCCAACATTTTGAGGGCCCAGATGATATTTCTAACCAAAGCTGCCTCTAGGATGATCTCATCAAATTCAATCAAGCTTCGCGATGGATCATTCAGCCAATTCACAGGGTCAATCTGGCGTTGGGAAATCAAAGATCAAACTAATGTTAAAATCAAGCAAAAGTTGAAAATTGCAGAAAAATGGCTAAGTCTACTAGCCCAAAGGCATTCAAAGTTTCATGCCTTACTAATTTTTCCAAATTTCATCTTTCAACATCAAAAAAGTGTCCAAGTTCGATGCATCTACTCTAGAAGGGTTTTCACAGTTCTAAATTTAGGAAACAAAGTGTTTTTATCTTCAAAACCCATTTAAGATGGCTTTGTCTTCCATTATTCACAAATGTTTGTAGGTGGCATCCAAGGCAAGAGAGGAGGAAACAAAGCATTTTCCTCATTTCAAGATTCAAAGGCTAAAACTTGGTGATTTTTCAGAGTTCTTCATATTTTCCAAATCAGCTCACACAGAGGCTTCCTTTTTCATGGTTTATTTTTCTAGGGCATCAATTTTCAGAAGAAGGGGGTCATCTTTTTCAATTTTCAGTAATTTGAATCAGCTTAGTTCATGATTCTCTACAACTTTGGAAAAAATTTCAATTTTCAAGAACTTGCTTTTTTCACGCATGTCCAAGAAACCTTTAATATTTTCAAAATCTAATCAACTAGATTCATCTAAAACGTGATTCTGCACAAAACCTAGCTCTCAACTTTTTTCAAAAAAAAAAATATTAAATTTAGGGTTTCTACTTTTTCAGCCAACCATCAACAATTTTCAAAAATGGAGGATTTGGGTCTTCTTGCAACAAGATTCTCTACAAAACCCATATCTCAGATTATTTTTGAAAAATCTGCCCATTTGAAGAAAAAAAGTCAGCAAGCTATTTTCGGCTTTTGTGCAGAACTTGTCCGAGGATGGTCGAGTTTATAGTCAGACTTCAAGTTTTTCAACATGGAGTACTCTCCCATCGAATTCAGAACCAAGCAACAAAGGGGCAGGTTGTTTGCAGCCTCAAGCCAGACGATGTTGAAAAGTGCTTTGCAATACCACCTTGGTCAAAAAATTTAGTCATCTCCATTGAAGAATGTGAAAAGTTGTGGTGTGAACAAAAGGACAAGTATTGGAAAAGAGTTGTACAATACTCTTCCATTGAAAAATCAGAAGTGTCCGAGCTATGTCACGATTCGCCGAATTTTCGGCTAGAAATTCGAAATTCGTCAAATTTATTAAAAAAAAATGAAATTCGTTTAAATTTGGTTTAAATTCGTATAGTTTCAGATTTTTAATAAAAAATTCATAATGCGTTTTTCTTAGGTTTTTTTTTTTTAATGGGTGATGTCTGAGGACGTGCGGCACCACTCCTTTATGCAATTCTCCAAGGCTTCTATTGACATACCTGTCACGACCTTGTTAGCGATCTCTATCAGGGCCCCTTCCACTATCAGTTCCGGATATTTTTTCAGGATCTCATCCGACATCACCACGTACCTGTTCTTCACGGTGGTCGTCCTGCCTGGTCCTATCGCAGCACTATAATTTTACCAGATGTAAATTACAAAAACTACTATCCTAAGGAAATCCAAGGAATATAACATTTTCGAAGGAACGTTTTTAATTGATGAAAAATATGAAAAAAGGGAATTCTATGGTTGTCTAGTGTTTCGCCGAATCCTAGAATGTTGCCGCCTCTATCCATAACAGGTTTCTTTCTCCAGGATGTCCATTTGTTATTATTTAATTTTGTTTTTTATTCATAACGTTAAAATTTCATATTTTAAAACAAATAAATAAAACTTTTATTATAATATATTTATTATTTAATATATAATTTAATTTATTTATTATTTATATTTACTAATATTTAAAATTTAAATTATAAAAATATTTATTATTTATTTTGCTTTGTGTTTAACTTTATTAATATATTTAAACATATAGTATAATAATATTATTTTTTTACTTATTTTAAGTTTATTTTTTATATTTTTAAAAAATTAAAATTATATAAGGCGAATTTAATCCAAATTTTTTAATTTTCGAATTTTTTTCTTGTCGAATTTCATCTAAATTTCAATGTTGCCGAATTCGAATTCGAATTCGAACCTTGTGACTTAGGTCAGAAGTATAAAAGTTGCAGAAGAAATGGAGGAATGTCAGAAGATGGTCACACACAAGGTAAAAGAAAAGATATGTTAAAACAAGATGATATATTTATAAAAGGTCATCACTCCAGTTGCAGAGCCGCCAGAATTAGCAAGATTTGATAAAAGAAACTGAAGACGTCAAAGATTTTCTAAGTTCGATTGCAGAAGGTGAAGAAATCCTAGAAAAGTGGAATATTGCCTTAGATAGTATCAACGCTCCTAATAGAGAGGCAGTTTCAGTTTTTTGGCGGATGTGATTGAGATTTAAAGCAGCAATCAACTAGAAGCTTTCTCCGAGCTTTCTTTCTATTCTTGTCTCATTCTTATCCATTCTTTATGAAGGACAAATATCAAGATGTAATAGTTGGCACTTTCCCTGTTTTTTATTTTGCTTTCATAGGTTGTTAGATGGTTATCTTGTTTTAGTTTTAGAAATAAAGTTACACGTTGGCAAATCTTAGTTGTAAAAGCAAGGAGATTTTAGGGTTCCCTACTCCTCTGCTTGTGTATAAATAAGGGCAGCCTTGCCCACTTTTCTTTAAATGTGTTTGTGATAACAAACCGTTGAGCCTACTAGTGGCTTCTAATTGTTATTCAGTATTGTTCACTTAGTGCAAGATCAAGCTTGTATGCCTATCTTTGTTGCAAGATATTGTTCAGTTCATGTGTTACTTGTGTCAATGTATTGTGGTTGATCGCTAAGCTGTAAGCCTGTTATTGCTACAATTCTGCTGTCCCAGAAATGTAATCTTTGTTACTTGAAATTTGAGAAAATAAAATCTTATGCCTGCTTTGCTGCTTTGATCTACTATCTCAGATTTTCGTTTTACGTATTCTGCTTATATAATCTTTATTTCAACTTGCATTGAAAGTATAGTAGATGTGCATTGGAAGAAAGTTTGTTTAAGTTTTTGTGTCAAAGAATCATTCCTTGTTCATTTCTAACTCTCAAGCTCTGAGTTTACTTGAGTAGTTAGAAATGTCATTAGAGTAGGCTTAGTCGTAGTTGAAGTTCAAAAGAGAAAATCTCAGCTACAATGCTAGAGTTTTATAACCTTGTGCTCTTAGCTGAACAAAAAGATTGGCAAATTAGTTTAATTTACTTTCTTTAAGCAACATCAACAAAGAGGGAGCTTCCCCTCCTAATTCGAGGAGCAGTTCATCTGTGCATAGCTGTTTGTTTCTAATCAGCATTCCAGAGGTACGAATTGAAATGCCAACACTCTCATTAGAAGAGATTGGTGTCTCTTGCTGAGTTGGTGCTCAGTTGTGGGGATTGGTGTCTCCTGTGGGTTGGTACCTACGAAAGAAGCTTTGTTAATAAAGTAGGTTGGTGGCTACAAGAAGATCTATATAAGTAATATTTTGCCATTTTTTTTCCCACAAGGGTTTCCACGTAAATTGTGTGTTTGTCTTGTGTTCTTTATTGCTAGATCTTGCATGTGTGTTATTGCTGTGGATGATTAAGTTTTGAAGTATTAATGCTGTGGTTAATAAAGTTTTCAAAAAAGTTAAAGATTGTTGTTATTCTAATTCACCCCCTCCACAGAAGGGATTATTAGAGTTTTAGAATTTCATCAGAGGAATCGCCATGAACAGAGCAGATGAACTTTGTCAGAATTGTTTACGGAGCTGCCTGTCAAGATTTGCTATTTTTGGTTAGAGCTATTTATGGTGTGGATTATTTTTAGCTGAAACCAGTTTTTAGGAGGTAAGCATATCTGAGAACTCTATTTTAGTTCTCTTAACAAAAGTCTATCTAAAGATTGTTTGCGTTAGATTTAGTATTTGTGGACAAAATCATATACTAAGCTTACTTTGCATGCAAGTAGTCTATTCCTAGTGTAGAACTATTGGCTAGATTTTATTTATTTTTCAAGCAATAGTTTTGTAAACATTATAAATAAATGTTTTTGGTACTTCATTTAGGAATCCAATATTATTCTATCAATAAAATTCAGTTATGTTTATCTTGCTTCTAAATTGTTGTTGAGATGTTGTGTCATTGTGCTTTATGAGTCAAATATCACTTGACATTTACTAAAAGCTTTGTATTGCAGCAGGTGTTAAGTTGGCTGTTGTAGCTTTGAATGCAAATACTATGTTAGCTTATAACATCTTGTATATGTGTAATAAGGTAAGTTAAATTGCTTTCGACAAGCTTGCAAACTTTCTATTGCAAGTTTACTAGAAGTTGGAGACTGTGACTTTCTACATAATTCCTTAATTCAATTTACCTAAGCGTTTGTGTCTAAACCTATTCAATCCTTGTGTTTTACTCACATTTTTTCAGTCTACTTTTAACTAGAATGAGTGAACGTCTGATAGTTATTAAGGTTGTTTATTTTTAGTGAAAAAGCATAAAAACTTCTCACCTTGAGCAGAAGTGTTGAATCACCTTGTGCCGTAGCTTGAGAACCAAAAACATAGGTTTTTGTTTCCTGTTTGCTTGTATTGCATGCTTAAAGGCATACCTTCTATTTTGTTTGCTATATGTGAACCATCCCAAATAACACACTTGTACAAATTGTAAAAAGCAAGTACATATTGTTTAAATTAGAGTTTTAGGTTAGTTTTTGTTCACAAGGAGCTTCCCATTCTAATTGAAAGAGTGGTTCTACCTCACATCTATTTTATTTTGTGTCACACTGAAAGGTGTGAATTACGCTCTCTTCTCCTTGTCTTTTATAGGCAATATTTTTCAGATGGTTTTGTCAAAGAGAAAGGGCTCTTGCCCTACTAAACCTATATGCTAGCAAGTCCATTTCAATTAACGGTTTTAATGTCAATCTTTTCTAGTAGGATTGCATCTTGGCCAAGACAATAGAACCATTCCAACAGGATAATACTATAGACTTGTTACTTCTGCTTTCTCCTACCCAAGCTCTACTCTATTAATTTTTGGGATCAGCATGTTAGCAATCTTCAAATAAAACAATGCAATAAGAGAACTTAAAAAAGATGAAATTTGACCCCTAAGTTTTAAATTTTAATATTCATGCAAACTAAATTCTATTGAAATAATAATTTGATCAATTGCAAAACACTCAATACATAGGGCATTTGGTTGTTTGGAAAGACGCTAGTTTATGGTCATGAGATATCAATTTTTGAAATATTATGGTGTGTGTGTGTATAGCCATCCTCAAAATTTTGGAGAACTTGTGTTGTCCTCAGAAACCCATCCATACACCCCCAACATGGAAACTCAATGAAACACCAATAATATGTGTCTTTAAAATATGAAAATGTCATGCCCCCGAAATTGCAACACAAAGAAAAAACCAAACATTAAAATGCAAATAAATAAATAAGATAAATAACAGATATGAATATAAACATTAATAATTTAATATTATTATTATAATCATAAAACTAATATATAAATAAATATATTAACAATATATTCAATTTATAAATATAATAATAAATATTAATATAAATATGTAATAAACATAACATATATAAGATAAGGGCAGCGATAGAATGCACAGCCAGCAATTAATATAGGGTGCAGCGCTTGCTTTCCAAAGAATAGCGATTGGTTAAAAGAAGAATAAAAGCAGTTAACAAAAGGTTCCAAAGGCAGCACTTAGTCTAAAACAAAAGTCATGCCTTTATAATGCAGCCTTCCACATGGACATGAGGCTGTATAAGGGAAGTAAAATCATTTGCAAGAAAAGGCATGGGAAATACATCGGAATTCAAGGAAGTAATCTGTAGTATATTTCTGAGTACATCAGAAGTTAATAAGGATAGATTCGAGCAGATCAATCAAGGATATAGCATTCAAAATAAATAATAAACTATGCTCAGAAAAGCAGCAGACATAATAAGGAGATAAAAGGAATATTTTCTGAGTACGAGGAAAGTAACAGCAGTCATATGAATATAAGGAGATATATACAGATCTAATAGAGGCAGATGCAGATTTAAAAGAGATTATAAAGGAAGGATATATTTCTAATTAAAAGAGCAGATATCAAGAAGAAATATATGTGAATCAGAAGAGGTCTCAATAAGAGATATATGAAGACAAAAGATAAATCAATAAGGGAAAACAATCGATTGGAGAGAAGAGAGTAAGACACAGACCAGCAAAGGGAAATCAGTCCAGTTTCAGCACAGCAGATCTCTATTATCAGACATACATAAATATTCAGGAGTATACTTGATGCTTTTCTATCGATCATTGTTTTACATGTATTTACATATTGATTATGGGTAATGAAATATTTTAGTGTATGTTCTTGTGATAGAATATGGGATATGCTTGATTGTCTAAAACCCATCTTGTAGGAAGGGCCTAGGGTGAAGTGGTAAACAAGGCTAAGAGCCAACAGAGCCCACTTGCGACCTCCGCCCAATTCTAGTAGGAAAGGCCTGGGGTGAAGTGGTAAACAAGGCTAAGAGCCAATAGAGCACGCTTGCAACCTCCGCCCAATTCCACAAGATGGCAAGTGTCTTTAAGGGATTGAGGCATTGATGGGGAAAGTAGATACAAGCCGCCAAGGGGGAGGGCTGTGGTATACACCCTCTTAGGCTTGGTGTAGAAATGGCTTCAGGCGGACCCATCATGTCCCTTCTCTCAAAATCCTGATATGTTTGCATTGTCAATAATCTATGGATGTGATGTAATTCTCTAACTCTAATAACAATATATATATATATATATTTGCATATATTGTTCATGTGGTGATCGCAGAATTCCAATCCAAGATTGCATCATTAAAGAAAAATTTATTTGGTAAGATGAACCCCCAACCCTAATTCGTTGCAATTTGTGATTTGTGGGAAAAATTTAGGGCAAATCAAGAGAGGGATATGACAGAAAAATCAATCTTTTTTTGTCGCACTTGGATTGTCGAGTATAGACATCGTGAGTTCTAGAGAACTAGGAGAAGATGTAATATACTCCTCTCATTATGCCTACATGTTTGAGACTCATCAAAACCCATTGCACTGCCAAAGCAAAATATTAGCAATTCTTTTACTACTATGATAGATAAGAAAAGATCTAAAATGTCATATCTATATGATCAGTCTCCTTTATGTTATCTTTTAGAGATGGATAAATAGAGGGAGTTGACTCATTGTGGTCCACACTATAGGGCCCAAGATGGTTGGTCCATAAATTAGGGTTGATATTTCATACACTATTCATCAATTTACAAATTTCTTAGAGGACAACAAAGACTGAAAAGAACTAAGCAAAATTGCAACAAGAATTATAAGTAAACATGAGAGAAAACATTACCAAAGAATTAAAGAAAATATTTAGCCTACAAAAACCCATATATGGGTGAAAACTCCAACAAAAGTGAGAGCTACTACTCCCTTAAAGTTAAAACTCATATTCGAACTTCCAAGATCCCTACTCTACTCTCTCAACCTCACTGTCCTACCACTTGCTCAACATAATCACTTAGGAACTCAAAAAATGCACTAAAAACTACTTTAAATCCCCAATAACATGACCTCTATGCATAAGAACTATCCATTTTCAGTCTAGAATGGATTAAATAGCCTTACAAGACATGAGGAAGTTGAAAGGATTGAGACAAACAAAGAGATTGTGAGAATTGGAAAGCCATGGGACACCTTTTTTGTGCATTGTGTATAGACAAAATTGTCACTTTCCTTAGCATCAAAGCCATGGTTTTGATTGAAACAACTGCAATGATTGTGCAACTACCACATTCAACAAGGGAAATTTCAAAACCATCTTTCAAATTAGTGGTCCACAAATGTCTCCTCAACTTGAGGGAAAGGTATCTCCCTTCATCTTCCAAAAGCCATAACTTTTGCACATGGACTTGAAATGAGATGCCTTTGTTTTTTTAATTGCAGCATTTTTAAAAGGTATCCAAATAAGCAAATAATATTCAAAGTTTGATGCTATTAAAGACCTATGTTTGGACCTACATCACAAGTGCTCACTTTCCCATGTATTGAAACTAGATCCTTTTACAAATCAATGGTAGTGTAAAGGACAACCTAATAACTAGCTAGTAAGTAATTGGGTTATAATGAATTTGCAACAACAATGTGAAACAAATATATGGCAGCATAATGCTACTCTATTCAATGGAACAAAATGGTATAGTTCCAATGTGTACAAGAGGAAAAACTAGAAGGCTAAGATAGAGAATTTTTATGATCAAGAAACTACGAGAATGCTTCTTAGTCAATATTCCAAGTTGGAATGCATATGTGACTGTGCTTGTCAACCTTATGGATTGATCACAAAAGAAAAATGCAAGAGAACAATTATGGAACATTTTAGGTTTTGTAATGGTTAAATTTTTGGTTCCTATGGCAGTTCATCACCCAATGGGTGTGTTGCACAAGTAGACCAGCTCATGTGATGTGAGGCTTCAGAGCCTAATCATGTGTGAGTCTATGACATGATGTGTCACAAAGATGTGGCACTAACACCAACCTACATGGAAGCCACTTTGTGCTACATACCAACTTAGGGTGAGCCAATTGAGTTGGACATCAGATGAGGTGTTGTCTAAGGTGGTGTTGACCTACTAGAAGGATGATGCTAAATAGTGATGCCATGCAAGATGACATGGCACTGTGTGGAGTAATCCTGAGGTATCTTGATGCTTGTGCTCAAGGGTGTTGTGCTAAGATGTGCCAGATTAATATCACTTGCAAGGTGCATGATAGTGTGGCTTGGCTGACATCGAATTGATCCTTAGTATCATATGAAGTTTTTGTTGGAAGAAGTATTTAAATTCCCCACCAAAAAAGAATCATCAACTTAGTGGTAGAGAACCCAACCCACTAATAGGATGTCCAAGGTTTGAATATTGGCTAGCATAGGACATCCCATTTGGACTTTGTATGGTGGATTGTTCTTACAACAGACTAGTGCAACAAATCAGGACACTTGTTGAGTGTTGACAATCCATGTGATCTTTCAATAGCAATAAGCATAACTAACCCAAATATTGTATTTGACATAAACTACATTATAATTTGAATTGTTGTGCTCATAGGGACTGTTAACGGATCATAATGCACAAATTGGATTCATTCGTAACAAATGTTACTTGAGTGACAGAAAGTAAAGGGAAAGAGCATGCTTTCCAATAGAATTGCTTTCACAAAGCCAAAAGCTTGGATGACGAAGAGCCTAAACCTTCCAGAAAACATTTGTATCTCTAGAAGCTGATAAAATCTTTTTTAGTAAGAGGGTAAGAGAACATGGAATTTTACTCACAGTGCAAGCCCAAAAGAAATGAACTTGCTCTAATACCACTAGATCTATAAAATAGAACACTTCTTAGCTAGATTTATTAACAACAGATTTGCTAGAGTTAGAAATTGAGAACAATATGACTGAAAACATAAGCAAATGAATTAGAAAATAATAGACAGTGTAAGAGAATTGAACCACCATGAAAATGAGATCAATATACCCTAGAGAAACCCCTTTGGGTAAAAAATACGGAGAAGATGTGAGTATAGACTCACTTAGGTACTCCAACGGCGTATTCTAACTGATCTCCAGGTCGTAGACTATCGCTAGAACTCTCAAAACAACTAAAAGGCTCCCCAAAGACCAATTAAAACTCTCCCAAAAGAAGCATCTGCATCTGCTCTTTCCAACAGTCCCAAACAATGAGAAATACAAGAAGAGTTCTAACTAAAACAACCTCCAATATCACTTTTAGACTCTCCTTGATGCTCAATTTGAGCTTTCATTGCATATATATAGTTTTGAGACTGCAGGAAACCTCTAGAGGTCTAAAGGAATGAAGAATTTGAAGGGAGATAAAATAATAGAACGTCATGATTTCGTAAAATAGCACACAGGACAAAATCGCCTCTTTCAGCAGAGCAACAATTGTGTATTGCCCCCGAATGCATTAATCTCCCCTTCTAATGGTCTTGCATCTTCCGAAGCCATAACTTCTGCATTCAAACACGAAATGAGATGCAATTTTTTTCTAAATTAAATAGTATTTTAAGAGGAATCCAAAATGCAATAAAATTCAACTTTTGGTGCCACATTAGACCTTTTCTGGGACCTTCAAAAAATGTCTTTTACTTGCCATGAGAGAGACCAATCCTTTTCAGATCATGATGTTTCAGGATTCAGATGTACAATTTTAAGTCAATATAGACATAATAAGTATCAAGTGGATCATTCATGATCTAAGATAGGCTATTGTGAATCAGCACTCATAAACTATAAACCGATATGATACTATTTATAGAAACCTATCTGTGGTGAACACGAATAATCTACTTGACACTCACTTAGCTCAAAACTAACAACCCGAATCTGGAAAAATCATATCATATGATACGTTTGTACTTAAAACAAAAAGCTATTACATGTGCGAATCTATATAATTTCAGTTGAAAATACATCAATTTGATAGTTTTTAATTTGTTTAGTATAATAATTAGCAATATGAAAGATGTCATTGGTACAATGACTGCTCATTTACGGATGACTAAAAACTACAAACTGCGGGGTCAAATCCCAAAAAACAAAACTCGTATAAAATTGAAAATCTTCAAAGAAGGGATTAAATACCTTGCGCACATTAATGGGTCTGAAGGATACACAGACTTCGCCCTTCCTTCACACGAATGTGGAGAGAATGAAAAGATCCACCTTAACTGAACCCAAAGGCAAAATGGACTGTCAGTCAATAACGGCCATTTTAAATTCAAACAATTGCATGCGTAAGGTAAGTAATGAACTACAACCACGCACTAAAACAACTTAAAGAAATGAAATACCTGTGAAAAATTAACTCCTGCGTTTTGAGAAGTGGTAGAAAGGATGGGATCCGACCTGCTTTATCCGATCAATTTTCCTGAAGTAAATCGAGCGCACGTAATCTCAATCGGACGGTCAGTGCCCTGCCATGTCATTTCCGAATCAAGCAGGTGGCGGCCACTAGATGGTCATAAGTAGCTCTTGCACGTTTTGGTGGATAAAATAAAATATTTCTGAGAGTGGCAGATTAAATAGTTAATAGAAAAAATATATAGAGAAAATTAAACGTTTTGAATAGAAGTGACTTTTCATTTATCTTAAAGTTGAATGGTATATACCTAGATGTTTCAATTTCTAATTAAAAATTAAAAAATAATTTATTTTTTAAAATTTTAAGATTTTAAGTTGAAATCTATCTCGTGATGAAGTTGTTTTTATAAAATGTTATATGTTAAATAGAGAATTTTTAATTTATTTTTTTTATTTTTAAATAATCATTCGAATTCATGCAATTGATATGTGTGATGGTCAAAATCACATATCCATGCTCTTTCTTTATTTTAGGGTCCATTTCAATTAGAGTGTTCTTTATGTAATAACAAAACTATAAGGGGCATGTTCTTGCATGAAAATATGCTCAGGACATTACCCTATCTCCATTATCACGCATCTCTAAATACCAGTCTCGATGCTTATGTCTCATATTCACCACCCTGGATTAGATTTGTAGGTGCGGAATTTACCTAGGTCACCTCTAAATGTGTAGATCTAAACCTCAAACTTTTAAAATTCAAAGTTCAAATTTAAACCTAACTAGCCTTTTTCACTAGCCATTATAAACCAACCTAGTGCATATTTGTGTTAATTTGTGTGCAATATTTTTGTATTTAAGCACATTCAACTTTCATTTTGAAATGATTGAAGAGTAATGAGTGATGAAAAAGCATTGTTGGAGAGTATACATGATACATACATAACAATATTATCAAAACATACATTAGCATACATCATTCCAAGCATCCATGCATGCTTGCATCTTGTCTTCATTCTTGATTTGTTATCAATGAACCAATCCACCTAGGGGCTTGACTAAGGAGAAATGGCTCTCACTTAGTAAGTTCCCAAATGGTGTTTGTAGACACCACCCTTCTTCAAACAGAGGTACAAAAGGACAAGGCAGGCAAATTTTATTTATCAAATTTTGACCATATCAATTATGTAAGTCAAGGTTCAATTATGTGTGCTAATTCACTTTTACAAACTCTCAAATCAATTATTTATCCATGAATCTAAATGAGAACAAAGCATGAGAAATTATAGGTCCAAAGGTGTCATTTAATCAAGGCCCTAATATTTAGCATGTTGGTGAATCAATTTCTTGCATCTATAGTAGCATATTCCACCATTAGGAATCAAGCTCCATATCACATTTAATTTATTTAAATTTTATAATTATTTTTACATTTATTATTTCAATCTATATCCTTAAATCTAGGTTGGTTGATTATTTAATTGCTTTATTTATTTAAGTAGGCTAGATGTTTATTAGAGTGTGATTCATTCTAGTATACTAATTAGTGGACCTAGCATTAATTGGTTTATCTTTTTATTAGGGTTTTCAAATCAAAAAAAATTAGTGCATATTTTACTTTTAAAATATCATTAGAGTTTGGATCCTACTTGTTTATGTGTTTCATTGTGATACATTCTTATGAGTTTTATGTGATCTTGTTTTTATCCAAACTTGACCACCCTTATTTCTACCTCTAGGATTTCATCGACTAATTTATTTATAAATATGATAACTTGCTATTTTTTTAATTTTATATCAGATACTACATTCTATTTATATCATTTGGCCTTTAGTATTTTGTGAGTTGTTTGCATGCCAAGACCTTGTCCAGATCTTCACATTCCTTAGAGAAGAAATTTTAGTTATGCAAACACCACCCCACTTCAAAGATAAGTAGAATAAGGCAAGGCATGAATTCTAGATATCAAATTTTAGCTAGTTCACTTACGGAGATCCAAGTTTAATTCGACAAAGCAATTCACTTTTGCAAGCACAAAGATCAGTTCTTGTAACTAACAAAAAATGCATTGTTCAACAATTTGCATTCAATGATGATTAAATGTGCCCTAAGCAATAATGGTATAAAAATGGAAGTTGATCTTGATTCATAAGACATTTCTCATTAATCAAATCTATTAAATATTTCTTAGTGTGCCTTCTACTCATCCTTAACTACTCCATGTGTGCCAATATTGACCGAAGACCATCATTTTTCCCCAATTGAGTAGGGTGACCAAAAATATTTGGGATTATTGTTGCTTTTTCTATAACTTATGTGCTACATAAGATATGTTATTTAAATTTTAGCATAATGGTAAGTAATGTATAATCAACTAGTTGATATTAAACCATTTAATTCCTATAATGTAACTAATTTTTACAAGGATACCATTACACAAAACCATTTTCTTAACAAGAAAGCTGTAAAAATGGCCTTCTATGTGATATTAGTGATTTATATTTAATGATGATTAGGGACCTTTAGATTTTACACCTTGTGATATGAAAGAATATAGAGTTAATCCTAAATCTTATTCAACACCCCCAGGCTCTTTACATGGATCTATCATATTGTTGGAAACAATGTAAGGCATGTGGTGAAACTATGAATGATAAGTTTACCTATGAGTGTGATAATGATTTTAATGGTTCATTTTCTAGTAACCCTTATCATATATAATGTAAACACACTATAGCCCTAGAGACAATGTTACAACCCTTTTTTGGATTAATTATTGAAGACTTGTTTCAAATATTTAAAGTATGGTAGTTAGATGATGTATGAAAAGACATGTTTTCTTTTATAATTTTGAATATAAATGGTTAAAATTTTATGATTATTCTTTCATGCACTCATGTGAATGTAAATTTAATACTAGATCTTAATGTCAAAATTATTAACGAGATTCTATGTGTTCATATTATGATGTTACTAATTTATATATTTTGGTTGTCAATTTGATGTACCTTTGTGTATAATCTAACCTAACTAACCACCTTGATGTTGAAATGAGGTGAACACGAAATAGAGTTTAGTTCCCCTCCTGATTGAGCAAGGAGAGCTTCATCGGGGAGACGATTGCAAATCGAGTAGATTTGATGATATGTATTATGTGTTGATAACATGGCACACACCTATTTTGTATGTTATGTTCGTATTTGGTTGTCATGAATAACATTTTTTGTCATTCCCTAGCTTAGTTGAGTTGCATATTGTAAGTGCATCAATCTTGATTTGCGTAAACATTAAGTTATTTTTATTGTAAACCCATTTGCAAATAGATTTGATAGAGTTATTCTTCATTTTAAACCCTTAGCATTGAGTCTAGGCTAGAATAAGTATTTATATTTCTATTTTTTGCATCATTAATCATTTTTTTGAAAGGTTAAAAATTCTTCAAGTTACTAAACCCTTTGGTTTCTAAGGAAATATAATTTTATTTTGTTTAAAATAAATAAGAATAAAGAAAAATATATATTCTTGAGAATTTTAAAAAATATGGGAAAACAGAACAAAGGAGTGGGCCCAAGTTTGACTGCAATTTATTGACCAAAATTGCCACCACTTCCCCCATCTTCTCCCCAAATATCTCTAAAAATCACCCACAAATTAGAGTGGAGGATGATGGAAGTAAGGAGAAGGTGAGTTGGACGTGGAGATCAAGAATAAAAAGAAAATGCATGGAAGAGGGGGGTAGTTTTATGCATGTTTTTTGGTAAGGAAAGAGAGGAGAAAGCAGAGAGAAGGTGTGGCTAAAAGAGTAGAAGAAAGAAGAAAATAATGTCAACCAAATATACTTTCATAAATCCCTATTTCCTTTGGGAAAATTCATGAGATTACATGTTTGTTTCTTTTTGTGTATTCTAGGATAAGTTTTCAGTTAAAAATGTAAAACATTAATGTTTTTGTGGACATTTTCCTTATAAAAGAAGATTTTGGTTTTATCAAAGTTGTAAGGGTTGTTGAAATCAAATTAGGAAGTATCTTATATTCAATTGACTTTATGGGTCAATTCTTTGGTTGTATGAATATATTATAAGTAGCAATACATGTATGGTTGCATTAAAATTCTATATTAATGTAACAACCCCGGTGTCCTTCACAGTAAAATTTCCAATGTTTTCACCTCAAGTGATAAACCATGATGCCAAAACATAGCAATAAAAAAAATTCTTTCCACAATGTAAATTACATACACTATTGAACTAACACTTATTTCAAAACTTCCTTTACATTCCATTATAATTTCACAAATTACAATGTGCCAAGAATGTAATATACATGAACAATTGAAATAACACTTATTTCAAAACTTCCATTGCATTCCATTGTATTTTTACAAACTATAATATTACAAGAATGTACACAATTATGAGCACAACTCCATCGAGCTTCAAAGCATAAGATATAGATGGTCTAGGAATATGCCTTTCAAAACCTTTGATTTTGTCACCTACTAAGGAGGAGAAGCATCACTCAAGCGCTTTTCCGCCAACTACAGACTCATATGTGATCCCTCGCACATCTATCAAAGATAGATGGCCCTACCATTCGACAAAGAGATTGGTTAGGTAACCCCGTACGACAAACCACATTGAGCTTAGCGTTGTGCCCTACATGACTAGGTTTAATAACCCTACACTCGATAACTATCATGCATTAAATGGACATGGTGAACTAACAGTGGAGCCCCGGGCAATCACACTACCTTTGCCAAAGTGTTCTCACTCAGCACTTTGAGTGAAGGTCTACCATTCACTTAAACTTATTAAGCTTGTTTTCACTTAAGGCCATTATATCTATGCATAGGTAATCCCTCCCATGGGTAAGCTTAAACCCCAGAATTAACCTATCACCATTTCACACAAGTCTATGGTACCTCTACCAATCAAGCCTAAGCATAAAATACCCTCTCAATGGACATTCCTATCCTAGGTATAACTTAAGACTTATCTTTACATAAACAAGCTATTTACTTCAAAAGACAATCTAGTCCCAAGTATAACTTTATAATCTAGAGTATAGCTACATAAGCCTCATCATAATCATAGATTAAATAACTAACTCCACTCAGTAAATATCCTACAATAAGTGATACCCATTTAAGAGTATAGCCTTGTCATTGAATGACCTCAATCGAAGAATTGTCATGACAATAGATGATTCCATTCACAAGTATAATCTCCTTGACTATAGGGTTAAAGTTATGAGCCTACTCTTGTCAATACGATAACTTTAAATTTAAGAGTACAATGACACTAATCAAGCAACAACTCTAACTCACTATACCTCTCAACCCAGAAGTAACCCACTAGCTATCTATTATAATCAAATAACTTATCTACAAGCAACCCTTACGTTACCCATGTTTAATCATATCTAGTATGTAATACTTACGATAAACATAATCCTCCTATTATGGAGTACATACAAGCATTGCACAAGCAGTATAAATAGCTTCTAATTCCTTTTCAAAGCAATACTATGTTCCCCTAGTTGCAAACATTCACAATAGACTAATCAAAGCATTCATGAAACAATCATTCAAAAGCTAAGACAAATAAAGGAGAATTATCCTCGTGCATGTTTTCGCTTATCCAATTGATTGACTGCAAATTAGCTTTTCCAATCAGCAACTAGCTTGACCGTGATTTCTCAAGTATGCAACAATTGATTGACTGCAAATTAGCTTTTCCAATCAACAACTAGCTTGATCGTGATTTCTCAAGTGATGCAACGATATACATCTATCTCTCAAATTGTTAAAATACTTCTCTTAATATACTATACTTTCACAAATAGTTAGAACTCTCTCTCTCTCAAAATATGACAGAATAAAAGCATATAAGAATGTAAAGCATAATGCTTATGGAATGTGTCCTAAACAAGTGAGACATTGAATGACAAGTGACTACAAATAGTTAGAACTTGCTCTACTATTTATATAGCAGATTGGAGACCACTCGGCCTACAAATTAGGCATGAGTTTTGACAACAATTACCATGCATAATAACACACAATCATCTCAGCTAAAAGGTGGCACACATATAAGCACATACTCAACTAAAACAAGCTACAGGTTGATCTCTTTAGATAATAGCAACAAGAGACTATTTTAAATAAACACATGATGAAAAAGGTGTAATTTGAATTTCCTTCATAATAGACATCTACAGAAAATAGGATTCAAAGGTGGTGCCAAAGCATCAATAACCTCCTACAGAGTTGGTGTGGTTTACATTATATTTGAATCAGTCAATATCAAATATGCAACACCAAACTTGCATCGACTAAGTCTTGGTATGAGTCAATTCACACATTTAAATAGTTTGACCAAGTTTTCGACTTGTTGTTCATTACCTTATACACATTTTACAAATGTTGATATTTGCTCAATGATATGGTGTTAAGAGTTTACTAAGTCCAAGGTGTTTCCACAAAAGGCGTCGACTTAGTCTTTCTCCATAAATCAACTTAATGGCTACTCATTGATTGTAAAATACTAACCCTTCATACGTGGTCAACAAGAGTAATATGCGGCTTTAGAATACAATCACAAATATATCATACTTCAGCCTTTGATTTAGTT
>VDFB02302982.1:0-24008 GCA_007258455.2 Sequoia sempervirens | reverse complement strand
TGGTTGTTAGAGTCGAAAGGTGTTTAAGAGAGACCAAACAAGAAGGAACACCATTGAGAAGCATTTTTGTTATCTTATTTTACTCCTTGCGGAGCATAGGACTCAGTTTCAATTAATCTAAGGATGAAATCTCTCTAGGTCTGGAGTTGGAGGACAAAAACCTAAATTTTTGAGTGATTTCACACAAAGATCACCTTTGCAAAATTTGATAATCTCAATTTTCAATTAAAGTATTCTAACTAGCAGCAAGTTCTAACAATTTAAGGACAATTAGCAAACAGATTTTAAGGCACAAAAAGGTGGTTCATTGAGAAATAAATCATCGCATTATTGGGACCATAGTTGCAGAACTTGTCTAGTATTCAGCAAGTTTTTAAAAACTCGCAGATTTTTTTCTGGTGAGTTTTTCCTACACTTACCAAAATTGTTTGCAAGAAAAACTCTCTCGTCCAAGAAAGTCTCCCGCGACCGCTAAAAAGGCATTTTCATTTCATTTTTTCAATCTTAATTTGGATTTTATTGTTAATGCAAAAATGATGTGCACCATGAAAGTTTGTGTGGTTTTAGAGGTCTTAATTTGGGCTTGGTGGCGGGGGCTCCGCCCCTTGACCCCACCCTATATCGCAACAAGAAGTTTGTTAGAGACATTTCCCAAACCCCACAAGGGGTGTTGTCCTTCGACCCTACTAAGGGTGTTGCCCTCAGACCCCCACAAAGGGCACTACCCCTCAAACCCATTGAGGGCGCCGCCCGCAAACCCCCATGAGGGGCGCTACCGCTCAACCCCATCAAGAGCATTGCCCTCAAACTCCTATTGAATTCATTTGATTCTCTACGTACTCTCCAAGTCCAAGTTTACAAGTTTGCCTACAAGTCTTCATCTATAATATCATCTAGTTCTACCTCTCCCCTAGTTTTCACTAGACATGGGAAGAGGAAGATGTAAATTTGTAAAATATATTAATGTAATATTTACTTCAGCTTTACAAAAACAATTTGCTATTTTCATTTTGTTTCAGACTATTAGTATCAACACATTCCACATGAGGATGCCATTTTGTACCCAATTTGTTTTCAAATCAATCAAATCCAACTAGACTCAGCTTGTTTCTTTTATGTACTTATTTATTGACTCATTGAATGCAACTTATCATTGAATTTTGAAAAAAAAAAATCTGTTTTTAATAAAATTTAAGCAATTTTTTAAGTTGTCGAGTTTTTTGCCAAGTCGTGTTTTTTTGGGCTTGGCGAGATTTTCAATTTGGCGAGTTTTTCAACTATGATTGGGACTGCTTACCCGTCATGAGAAAGGGCTATTTCAGTCATTTCTGTGCCACATTTTGAGCATTAAAATTGATATACAGTATAAACTATTAGCAATAATTTCTGAACTAATCTCATCAAATAAAATACAAGGGTTTAGAAATGAAATGGTCTAAGGATTTTAGTAGGTTGGAAAGACTTGGCAGAATCCCTCTGTTTTCAGGTTTAGGTTTAAGATGATTATTTTTTCTTGTGGTGTTTTTTTTTTAAAGCGTCTTTTCTTGTCAGTACAAACACCCTAATGTCTCCAAGATGGTCAAGGGACACTTGGAGGTCTAGGGGCTGTCTCCTTGTTGAGGCTCAGGCACTGAGGACTGCAGGGGGGGCATTTCTCCCCATTACACAATCCCAGAGGCATCGCCATTTCAGGGGACATTAAAAAAAATTCTACCTATGGAGCAAATGCATGGAAATGCAAGGTAGGAGATTAATAACTTACTAATAGCTGTGTTACACCACAATATTATCATCTAATTATTCCATGGATCAAGCTATGTTGCACCAAATAACAATCATAGTTGCTTCCCTTTGGGCCCAAAGGAAAAGCAACACAACTAGCTAGTTTGCAACCCAAAAATAATTGCTTCTACTCAAAAGACAAATAAACATGATTATGTTAGGATTCGGTCTACTTCTTTTGTCCCAAATATCCGATGAAATAAACAAACTTATATGATGTCACATGATACTATGAAGTTATCTCTGTGCACTTGCAATAAAGTTCATGACTAAGCCTTTACAGTGAAAGTCTATCATTTCCCTTTGCTTTTCCCTTTCCCTTTACCCTGCCCTTTCTTTGCATCCAATTTTGCTTGCACACGAGCAGCTGCTGCTGCTTTGGCTTCTTCCCTGCGTTTTTTTTCTTCTTCTTTATTAGCTGCAGCAATTTCCCTCTGTTTTTTCAGCTCCCTTTAGAAACAATAAATATTGTATTAGTGAACATCATAAAACAGGTAAATTTCCAATCCAATATTAGGGAATCCAAGATGGATAGCATCAAACTTACTCTAGTCTTGCTTTCTCATCTGAGACACTGCCCAATGTTGAACCTTTTCGTGGTTTGCATGCTATCAATTCAATTTCAAAATTAAGCGTTGCACTGCCAGAAAAGGAAATACATAAAACTGAAGTTAAATATTCAGTACTCAATGGTGAATAACAGATGACAGTCCATTATAGAATATCATCAAACGTGACATTATATTACTCTTCTGGAATATCGGGAGGACTGCCAACTTTTCCATAAGCGAATTCAGGTTTGCAAGTAATTTTCGCGATCTCGCCAACCTTGAAGCAGTAAAAAAATAGCATATAAGCATTTGATGCACTACTAATTATGGAGTAATATACAGATTCCTTAAAACATAATCAGGGAAATGAGCATATGATTTACCTTCATGGATTTCACAGCTATCTCCCAAGCCTTGATTACTGTGCCTTTTCCCAATTCAAAGGAGAAAACAGTATTGTCTTCCCGGGTAGTATCAAATATATCACCAGTATCTGCAAGAGTGCCCTCATACTGCACTGTGGGAAGATAGCAGAAATAAATGTCATTCAAATGATAACTATAATCCTAACAAGAAGAAAATTATTATATTTGATTTCATTACTAACCCAACATTCATAGCCTTGTGCCTAACAAAAACAAACTGGAATAGAAAATCCTGAGTCCAAATTATTTTAATTAAAGATAAAAGCCATACTTGCCTGCCGTAATCCAAATGTAAATACATACCTTTTCATAATATTGCATTTGTCTTCAGTGTTTACCCATCTCTTCTATGTTTTAGTTCAATACAAAACAAAACTTCAATTGTTTTACTTCAATACAAAATAAGGCTTCAATTGTTTAAATTATGTTTCATTTGTTTTAAACGTATTATCTTTTCCACTTCGCTTTAATCCAAAAACAGCTTCAATTTTTGAAGTCATGTTGCATTTGTCTTCCCTATCTTCTCCTCTGCTTTATATCAATCTAAAAGAGTTCTTCAATTCTAAGGATACAAGAATTTTTTATTCTCATAAATGTTCAGAATCAAATAGTATGTGTCCATTAGATTCATGTTATGGACAAAAAATATAATTCACTTGCAGTTGCAAAACTATCCAACTTACGAATCAGGCTTTTAACAAAACAAGTGGATATAGTTGCACACAACACAAACTACTCAAAATCACATATAGACAATACCGGTAAATAGAAATTAGACCTAGGCAATCTATGTTAATACAAAAGTTAATTTGAGGAGTTGCATTTGCCAGTGTCTATATGCATCCAGCTTAAAGAGACAATTAAGATGGTTTGAAATAGTTGGAACAAATGGATATCTACTAGACACATAAAATTTACTGAATTAGGAAATGTGAACCATGAACAAATGTGATATATACCATTTAGGCTTTTAGCAACTTTGTCTGCAGTACAATTCAGATCTTATCCCATGTATCATCCAAATTGCAGCCCAACAATCTTGTTCATATCCGATGTACAAAATAAAGTTGAAGAATTCAACTTGATGGCAATTTCTGAAATATTGGTTGCTCTTTTTTAATAAGCTAATAAAAATAGAGACAGTAAGTGACAAAACAGAAAATAGCATCAACTGTACATTCATAGTATACATATGCATTCATCATTTTACCAAGTTACTGGGAAAGCTGAGAACCAAGTCAAAGATCGAGAACTAACTTAGTGATAATTATGTTCAATTTACCAAGTTTAATGCTCATAAATTTGAGAAATCTGGTGAACGATAATTTTTCACTGCTGGTGATGGAGTATTTCGCCAATTCACTACCATAGTCAAGTTTCTGGGGCAGGGATGGGAAGTCTCCCCTGCTGCTACACTTTTGCCCTTGTCCCCAAATTCAAACTACAAAAAGCATTAAACACTAAATCCACTTTTTTAATTGCCTTTAAAGCTCCTCTTCACCATTCAGAAATGGACAAGCATTCCTCACACCACAATCCTTATTCTTCAACAACTTTTTCCAACATTCATGGCCTGACATTTTCTTACTCGAAGAAGATTTTCCTGTTCAAGATTTGGAGGAGAAAATGTCCAAACCACTATGATTGTCAATTCAGTAATTTAGCCAGTAGAAAATCAATGGAATCTTACTATGATTGATCTTGACTTTTTTCCAAAAACAAAAAACTCAGGTTTACATTTTCTGAAAAGGGAATTCAGAAGATTCACTCCTCAATTTGGCAGCTTCTTCCACTGCTTGAATCTCCTTCAGCCCTAACTCCCATTCACCAAATGAGTAAGTGATCCATCTTTTGTGGGAAATAACAATGGCAGTGTCTCTTCTTTGCTCCCTTGCAGCTTTAAAGAGGCTCTCAGTGTATCAAGAAATATCACCAAAAAAACCACAGCGCAATCTTGGGCGCAAGTTTTGATGTGCATTCCTTAAATTGCAAGCAGGATGCCCATAAATATCACTTAAACCCTAACAAGTTGTTTACGGAAGTTGCATTGAATACTATGAGATTATGGTACTCAAAACAAGATCACAAGGCTGCTAGTTTTCATGGCAGCCCTTAACTCCAGCAAGGGCCAAAGATTCCAGGTGACCAAACCCTAGGCAGTTCCCTCTCCTTCCACCATTCAGATCACATCCCTAAAGTCAACATGGAAGAAGTAATTAGTGAGCAGGAAGAATATTTACACAATCTTGCCCTCATTTGTAGTTTTTCAAGATTGTGCCCAAGCTGTGCAACCACCATGCCTAGATCATGGCATTTTGGAAAGAGGAATTGGAGGAAGATATCAACATTTTCCCCTGTACTAGAGGTTTCTTCATTCTTAAACTTGACTCAAGGATGAGGAGACGGTGTTAAAAGCAAGCCCTTAGAAATTCCAAGGGCATTGTCCATGCATGAAACCATGGTTTCCATCATTTGATCCCAGAACTGATACTTCACTTCAGCCTACTTGTGGGTTTAACTGCCATACCTGCCACTGCAATTCTGGAAATTAGAAAGCCTAAAGGCTATTGGTAACAAATTAGGCGAGTACCACTGCATTTCAATGGAGACAGCTTATTTTGAATACTACACCTATGCAATATATGTGTGGAGATGGATCTCTCCAAGGGGCTCCCAGCTGAGGTTTCTTTCAAGGTTGGCAACTGAAGATGGAGGCAATCGGTACATTTACTTCAGTCTACTTGTGGGTTTAACTACCATACCTGCCACCTATGCAAATATATGTATGGAGATGGATCTCTCTAAGGGGTTCCCAGCTGAGGTTTCTTTCAAGGTTGGCAACTGAAGATGGAGGCAATCAGTACATTACAAAAGAAACGCTTTCAGATGCAAGAAGTGTTTCTCCATGAACATCCTACAAATCAATGCCACAAGAATCTTGTTAATGAGCAATGGCATCATTCTTTGAGAGGAAGCCCCACTCAATGGACTAGAGTTGAGTCTCATCACTATATTTTCTCTCCTAGCGCTCACCCAACTAAGGTTGGAATCTCCAAGATTCTTCAGGTTGTACTCCTAAGTCTGATGCACCTCTTCCATATACTCTACTAGATTCAAGTATTGGTCTTGACAGGACCAAGCAGAAGACTTTTGCAGGACACAATTCTAGATTGGATTTTGAGGCTTCAATATGTTTGCTGGAAAGATCAACTCTAGGACAGATGTGCTAAGGGGTGAAGCTGATTATCAAAGGTGTGAAATAGAGCATAGCACCGAACCCATCACACACACTATCTGATCTAGATTGGATGGAGATTAAAAAAGAGAAATTCATCCCCTCTGAAATTTAAGCATCAAATGATGTTAAGGCCATCCAAGAAGGGCAATAATGGAAAGAATTTGCAAGACTTTGTAATTTTGCAGTATCCTGTTTATATTTATAGGGTCAATGCCTTCATTTGTATATAGCAGTGTTCCACAGGGATGTGTCCCCCCCAAAAAACCCCACGTTTCCTAGACGGGGACATCTCAGAGACTTGGGGACTTGGGGGGGACGTCCCACCACCAACACTATCATCCCACCACTAGTGTCGCTGTCTCCAAGGTGCTGCTAGGACTTCGAGGATGTTGGGGTGTCCTCAAGACGTCTAGGGGACTCCTAGTTGTCTCCAAGATGTATAATTCTTATGCATCTTTTTATAACTATTTTTTCAAGTACTATATGTATTTCAGCACCCTGCCGCCCCCCGCCACTCCCAAACTTAGACCCCCTGTCCCCACATCCCCAAAACGTGTCCCCTACCGTCCCCGCATCCCTGAAACGCGTCCCCTACCGTCCCCGTCCCCAAAACCCTGTGGAACACCGGTAAATACTAAATAGTTATTTTACTATGTTCCTGAGTTCTGCTAAAAACCCCTGCATACCGTATGGGTTCAGTTCTGGGCCCGATTTGGGGCTGAGATGAACTAGGCTTTGCCCAAGGTATGCCTTGGGTGCCCTGGGTTACCTGTGGGTCCTTCTATGAAAGATCCATTGGGAACCTGAGGCATAAACTAGGCAAACCTAAGGCAAACCCAAGAGAACCTGGGAGAACACACAGCCGCCCAACAGAAAAAAGTTAAAAAAAATTAGACATTTTTAGAAAATTGAAAATAAAATAGTGCCAACATCAAAGTGCCAAATAAAATAGTGGGAAAAGTGAGCATATAGAAGACTTTGTTTTCTCATGAGATTTGCCAAACAAATTAAATATGAACTATTTGAAGTTTGGTCTACTTAACCATTTTTTAATCAAACATGGGAGAGGAAAACGTTGTGTACTTCATGGTGATTGAGTATGCTCATTTTATGAGCCACAGATTCCATTAATAAGGCCTCACAACTCACTGAAATATTGTAAATTATCCAGATCCAAAATTTATCAACTACTTTTACAAAAACAAGATGATACCACCTTGACCCCAAGTTCAATTTATTCTCCTCAAACAGATGGACAGACAGTGACAGTAAACAGATTCATACAAAGGTATTAACTATGTTGCAGATCACAAGGCTTCAGTGCCAAAAATGGTTGCATTTCGTAGAGAATTGGTACAGTCAACATACTGGACATTAAGTGGAATGTCATCATTTAAGACTGTTACTATTTAGAACCTTCCTTTGCTGATTGCTTTGAGTGTTAAAGACATTTAAATTCTAACAGTTAAAGATTTTATAGAGGAAACCCAACAGATATTAAAGCAGTAAATGAGAACCTCAAATTGGCCAAATATAGGATGAAATCCCAATGGTGCCCACAATACAGTTAGCAGGAATTTAAAGGTTTTACTAAGATTGCAAACTTACAAGCAGAATTCTCTCAAAGATAAAGGAATGAAGAAACATGAACTGAATATTATGCATATTGTAAGGTTGTAACAAGGAATTACATATACCTTTGAACTAGTATCAGGTTATGAGGTTTTTAAATATTTTGTTTATTGGCAAATATAGAATTATAAATTGTAGACCTACTCAATTTTGAACAAGCCCACACATTATATGAGATTTCAATTGTACTAATAGTGTCCATGTGGAATATTCCTCCGCCAAGATGGTGCACAATTATGCACCCCTCCTTTTCCAAAACAATTGCAAAAGCAATATGAAGATAAATTGACTTGTCTTAGATATCATTATCGGCATTGTGACATGGTCACCTAAGCTTTGCATCAGTTAACTTTGAATCGTTCAATTATTAAGGGCTTTACCTCTTTGCTTTGTTCATTTTTTTGGATTTAGTTGTCATTATTTGTTTTCTGGATTTGTCTCCAACTGATTGTAAATGTACAAATGAAGTTATTCAACAAACTTTTCAGACGTGATGATTGATATTGTTTGCATTTGTGTTCATCTTCATCACTCAGATATGTTCATTTTTGTTGAACTATCTTGCAATAAAATAGCTAATTTGATTTGGCAGAACACATCCCTCTTTCAAAACTCACAGTGATAAGGAGGTAGGCTTGATAATGGATCAAAATTAAAAACTGTGACTTTTGCTGCTAAGGTCTTCTTCTTGCTTAGTAGGATTATGGATGCCTCAACATATCACCTTTATAGACCTTCTTCATATTCTAAAACAAGTTCTGCTGTTATTAGTCCTTTTAAAAACCCATTCCATTTTACTTTGTTCTTGGCCCTATGTATTATTTTGTCTTTTTAAATAATTCCTGAACTTAGGTGACCAGTTTAAATCTAGTGAACTTCTTTATAATTTTCTCAATTTTTTCCTGGCTTCATGTCCATGGGGAAGCTTGCTATCAAGGCATAATTTGCTATGTTCAAATGAAGGAGAATGCATGGCAACGTAAAATCATTCAATCATCACAAGTCTACAAAGTCTCTGTCACCCCTAGGGGCAATTCCTCTAACTTGATTCTTGACATATAGTTGCCATGCCAATAACATGGCTCTTCTCTCAAAGAACCAATTAGTCATACAAGTACCTACCTACTAGAGGGTATAGGGCCAAGCATTTGTTCTTCCTTCAATGAAGTAATAGCATGATAAGCATTTTGACCTTGTTGCTAGCTAGACTCACCACCCATGTCTTAGTATTTAATGTGAAGCTTCCTCATACAACTGCATTCATGTGTTTTTACATTGTTACTGGTGTGCGTGACACTGGTGTAACTTGGTAGTCAAAAGCATGTTTGCTTCTGTAGTGGTGAAATTATAGGTTATAGGAATAGTCTTGTGCCTATTGGCAGGGAAACCTCTTGATATCCAAGTGATACAGTTAGTTACACGAGCTCTAAGAGACTAAGCACAATCCTCATATGCACACAGAATGATACAACATAGTAGCAGAGCACACCTATGGGCTAATGCTGGCTAAAGGTTGACGGCAGACTTAAATGTCATTGACCTTGTAAGGGGCTCTCCTTGGAAGTCTTGTGATGGCTATATTTGTTTCCCTAATAGGATAGTTTAGCAGGCACACCAGCTGAGTAGTTTCATTTTCCTTAGACTGCATGTAGTGACTAGCTTTCTCCACTACTGTTCTATGAAGTGATTTGTGCTCTTGTGGTTTCAACTTGGATAACTGTGAATAGAAATTTTGGGCCTTGATTATGTGATATGATGAATAACTAAATGTTGGTTAATGATTAACATGAGATTTTCCCAGTAGAATGAGAGAAGAAAAATGAATGAATTGCAGATTTAGCACAATAAAAAGACCAAGTGATGCCAGGGAAGGAATGGTAACTTGGGAGGCAGGCACAAGAAACAAAAAACCTGGACTAAAAAGAGGAGAGAAATTTAAAAAAAGGGTTAAATTAAATGAAAAACCAACAATAAAAATAAGATATGATAAAAAAAAGTAGTGATATAATAAGCTATGGTATAATAAGCATAATATGATATGATGTAATATAAATTTTGGTTTTCGATGTTAGTTTAAAGAGAACTAAGAATAACAACATATCATCTAGATTGCATCCTAAGTTCCTAACAATCCACAACAAGTAGCTTCATAAGTTCAAGTCATATCAATAATGATTCATTTCACTACATTCAATATGTGCTTGGAATTTCTATGGTGTTGCTAGATCATGGTATCTAATGTATCTCTTATATTTTCTATCAAATTATTTCATGTGCTATCCACCTACTACATAAAAGGCAGTTTTCAACAGTCCTATTGCCTTGTTTCCCAATCCCCTACTCAAAGAAACTCAGTGCACTCTTGGTTGACATTGATCCCCACTTTGGAGATTTCAATTCCTATACATGGACGATGCAACCAATCAGGAAACTATACACAACTTTAATGATGAGCTATATTTCGATGAGTATGATCTTGAAAGGTACTTGAGTGACTTGCATCTGTATCCATCTACAGTTGGCACCTATTTATTTTGAATGGTATATTTAGATAACTTAGACCCAAAAATTCATCTGATATACTTATGATGGTCGGTCAAGCTAGCATTGTTGATTACATCCTCACTAACTAATTTGTCTTGGAATACATCCATAACCATTTTCTTGTCTGTCACAAATATCTTTCCCTCTTCCACTCCAAATCCCATCTACAATCTTGCCACTGCTGATGGCATTCACCTGCCTTGTTGCCAATGTCATTGAGCACTTTTTACAGAAGTGCTTAGAGTACAGCATTAGGCCACTTCTTACCAACTTCCATTCAACCAAAATAAACTCTTGAGTTTGTCACCTCGTCATTTTGACAAGCTACACATTTTTCTTTTTCTCCTGCACTGCTTCACCCCAACACAACACATTGTCTGCAACAAAGTTCTAATGATGATTGTGAACTTTCTACTTAAAGGAGTAGAGCAATTATGTCTTCCTATTGCAAGAAGGAGATCATGAAATGTGAACAAAAATGCAAGTCCAGCATAGATTTAAAGCCAACACAGAGGAAGTTGGAATGTGTTTTCAAGGTGGAAGAGAACATGTTGGTTCATGGAAGAATAAATCAGTTTTAAAATAAATAAAAGTTTAGCCAAACACCTAGAGCATTTTGGTGTTTCAAAAACATCATTGATATGCTCAAGATTTAGAGCACCTTTTTATAGAAAGTAATTGCACCTTTAATACATTAAGTATGTTTAAACTTATAAAGTAACAAATTACTTCAGATTGTCCATCAACCAGAAAAAATATGCCCTAAATCACAAGACAGTAAATCACAAGATATACCATCCACATAGGGAAGATCATCAGATGGTTGCAAAGAACCCGGCTTTGCTGACCTCAGAACTTGTTTCACCACACCTCCATCTCCAGATAGATCTATTACATCTCCCATGGTTTCTGTCAAAATTTATGAAGCAAATACATGCCAAAAAAATAATTAGTGGGCAGACTGTTCAGACCTAAGAATATAACAAACTCTATCATTACCACTTGTTTCAAGTATGCTAATTAATTCGCTGATAAGCAACCAACAGATAAGTATAAGTTATTCAGATTGCTTCGAAGGCATCTATTAAGCAGATAGGAAGAGAGAAATACTAGCAAAAGCAACAGCCATCTTAGGCTAAAATAGTCCAAGGAGTTCATTAATAGAATTTCATGATGACGAGCCAAAAACCAATCAAAATAGAAATGTATGATAAAAGGCATATATCAATCAGGTTACTGCTTATATAATACCTACTTGAGTAGAAGGCCAACATTTAGTAGAGGGCAATCAATTCAAAACATGAAACCCATATCTGTTGTGGCAATAGTATTTTATTTCTCAGTGAAAGAACACAACTAATATGAAATCTTTAGCGACAAAAACTACTGTGCATGTGCTTGAGTCAGAATACAAATTTAACTAAGAAAGAAAGCTTTCATCACAAAAGACATCAAAGTTAAAGCCTCGCAGATAATTTTCTGCCAAAACACTAGAGGCTGCTATCAGATGAAATGAGTAGTATCTACAGATCACAGTAATTATCTCGCACTCATGAACAGCATACTAACAAAAGAAGATAGTTGCAATGGCTTCTGATAAGGTTTCCTATCTATGGAATATCCTTGGCCAATCCAAAACTTCTGATATATATGAGGATGTTCGTCATGAATTAGCATGTGCTATTAATAATGAATGAATTAGGACATACCCAATGGCCAAATAAGATTATATAGATAATTTGACAGAAAGAAAGCATTTATAAATGGGTGTTGACTATGTCCACAAAGAAAAACACCTAAAATTAAAGACATAAGATTTTCATGGTCCATGAAAACTGAAAAGAAAGATTTTTGGAAAAAATCTGTGTAGGAGATTTTTCATCAGCATTTCAGTCAACACTCCATGATCCATCGTCATGATGAAAAACTATAATTAAAGATTGCAGAAAATGGTTTTTTAAATATAACTAAGATGCAAAAAATGGGCCACCTACAGCAAGAGAACACAAAAGCTTTGAATGAAATAGCCATTATGACCATCATTTTGTTTAACCACCAATTCAAAATTATTAAATGACTATTCTCTTCAGGCAGTAGGTCATTTTATTAAAGTAATAATTAGCCGCCAAGGGAAGCTTAAGCCCAACCCATCATTTCTATTCAAATTATGAGTGTGCTTGTTAATCTCAATGGCCTCTCTGAAACACCATCTAAATGAACTTGCCTACATTGCTAAGACTACCACTTTGAACGCAAATGTGTTACTTTGTTTTAAAAAATGGCTCCATCAAAACAAACTTGCTAACACACACAAGATTTATGTCTACACCATGTATATACACCTTACTTTTGCTTTACTCACATTTCTCTCATGCAGAACTTCTTGTCGTATTACTCTCCCAAAGCATATGTCACATATGCCTTACTTTTGTTTTACCTACTTGAGATATTACTGCTTATATAATGCTCATCTGTCATAGCACAGCATCTTTGCAGATCTATCCTCCTAACTCCTTGATTCCTCCTCTAATGTAATTTGTAGCAACCTTATTTGAGCCTACATCATTTGCCTCCCAGGTGTTTGCATGTAGCAGACATGATTGACCTGGCTGATGACGTTATATAGCAACTTTGTTTTAGCCGACACCATCAACCAAGCTGAAGATGTTAGCTAAAACTAACATTTGGATTTAGGGTTTGGATTCATATATATAGGATTCTTCTTTTGTTGTTTCTAAAAAACAAGAACACACTTATTCCCTTTGCTTGTGCATATACATCTGCCTTAAGAAGATGAAGATTTAGGACTAGAGGAGATTACACCAAAGGAAGACAAGTCAATATAAAGTCCTTGAAGCTTACAAGAATAGGAGTTGTACCAACAAGGTCTACCAAGTCTTTAGAATCCCGAACCATGATCTACTAAGGTCTTCTTCTATCCGTCTTGACTTCACCTCCAGCCATCTCTCACAAAGTACCAGAGACCAAGGAGGACATTAATGGATTGACAAGTTGACCAAAGGTAAGTATCCCTAACCTTTATCTCTTTATTTTGGTACTTTTGTTTATATTGTGAATGTTGTATGACTCATGTGGTAGATAGCCTAGTATTGCTCATTACCTTACTTCTATCTTGTACATTGTTGTCACTTGTAGGCTTGTAGCCCTTGCTTACGCCATAATGGCATTATAGTCTTCATAGCTCTTGCTTACTATCTAGTGGTACCCCTCTTACAAACAACTCTTGCTAACAGCCCCAAACCACTTTGTGGAACAACACTCTTGAATTGTCAGATCTAGAATGGTCTTTTACATTTTTCCTATTTAGAGGATCATATAATAGAGAGCTATTTTCATACTAACACATTTTTGGTGAACACTGAACCCAACATGATTCTTACCGCAATTTGATCAAGGTATTTTGTCATTTTCCTTTTTATCTTGCTTTATGCATCTTTTAAAAGCATTTTTCCAATTATGTCACCTCTTAAGGATTTCCTAGCTAACCTCGACCCATTTAGATTCCATAGTAATTGTAAATTCACTCCTATGAACACCATTGAGGATAATACCGTGTGGAGTAATTTTTATCAATATCAACTTGGACCATCTATTCAATGTAGTATGATTGAACTACCAAGTATAATGAATAAGATCTCGAAAAAAAATTCAATATCAAATATCTAGAAAATGAGCTTACTTACACCCCTTCAAAGGATGGGACTGCTACAATAATTTCCCTAGTGGTTCTAACCCTATAACAATGATGGGGACATCAAGCAATGCCCCACCCCATAGCACTCCTACTACAAATCCATGCCAAAAATCTCCATTAAATAGCACCCTAGAACTCCTAAAATATTTCAAACGAGTGACCCACCTTACAATGCTAATGATGCATCTTACAATGATAACTTTCAATGTGATGAATAGAGTTACAAAACTTTTCCAAGACCCAATTGTCATCACTCCTCAATCCTTTAGTTGATTTGGCATCTCCGATAAGAATACACCATACAATGAACACCAACACAAACAAGCTTCTACCATTCAATCCTCTTATATTGAGGACCATGTCATCTCCCACAAGCTTGAAACCTATATGTAATCCATTAGAAACAACTTGCTCAAATGCATGCCCTTGATCACAAAGTAAGCATGGTCCAAACTTCTTATGAAGCTTACAATCCCATTTTCAACACCAATGACAACAAATGAACAACTACCTTATAGTCCACCCACAAATCCTCCCTTGGAATGCACAAGATGGACCCTTCAAAAAATATCAAAATATACTAAATCCATTCCTCACAAATCACCATCTAAAATCCTAGATAAAATCAGCCCCAAATTAGACATCATCAACCAAGCCAATAACATTCCTAAAAAATGTCAGCAAACCTAACATCATCATCTATGTCGATGACATTCAAAACAATTCCCAAGAATAGGACATCATCAACCAAGCCAATAAAGTTAACAAGGTCAAAAGAATCATAAATCATTAGTCGCACCAATGATGTCCAAAACAATCAACTCTCCTCCCTAAATCATAAAATAGGCCTAAATGCCACAATCACTAGCATCAAACACATCAATCAAGAAAATTATGAAAATATAAACAAACTACTAGACCTTGAAATTGACATCAAATAAAATGGATAAGTACCTCAACTCACCTCAAACTTGGGGGCATCTTACAATGCTTGCCCTTACTTCACTCCAAAGTTGGGAGGCACCTTATGATGCCCACCCTTACCCTTCTCTAGACTTTGGGGCAACTTCTGATGCACTCCATTCCCTAATACCTCATATTCTAAAACAAGTTCCAACCACATTTCATATAGCCATTAAAGCCACAAATTTACAACTCCACAAAATCTATAAAGAGCCAATGATGCTTAATATATAAAAATATATTATACCTAAGGTATGTTTTCTCATTTATTGCAATTACTTATGTATGTACCACAATTTGAATCACACTTTAGAACTACTTGCATGATCATCTTAATCTATACTCAATTAAAGATTGTCCCCGTAATTTGAATAGTAAGAATGCACAAGTACTATTGTCCCTATAATTTGAATAGTAAGAGAGCACAAGTACTATTGTCCGTATAATTTGAATAGTAAGAGTGCACAAAAACTCTTTACACAAGGAGAGTAGTCCACTCCACCAAGCACTCAACCAAAGCCATGAAATAACACCAATGCATCTCCGAGTGGCTATTAGAATCAAACAAGGGGAAGGTGGAATCAAATACAATACAATTCCAAAGGTCATCCCATCATACAATGTCAACAATGTGGTGAATGGGGACACTTTGCAAGAGACTACCATAGAAACCAAAACAAAATGGAACTACTTTGTGAATAGTATGAACCTAGGGACCATGATGATGTCAAATGTCTGAAGCAAAAGGTGAGCATCAATATAATTGATGTAGAAAGACAGAACAAAGTATTGGTCCTTATTCAAGCCAAAGTAAATACGTCTATGTACCCAAACCCACATACTAAAAGAGAGATACTTTGAGAAGCAAGACCCAAGGTGGAACATGCTATGGATAATGAATGTTGCAAATAAAATGCAAATGTGGGTACAATAATAAATCAATTGCAATCCAACAAAATTATTGTAATGCAATATTGGATTTATTTCCAAGTATTGTTGAACTTAGAAATGCTATAGCTCAAAGGGATCAAATAGTGCATACACCGCACCCAATTAAAATCTAACAATAATGAAGACCCTATAACCGAACCTCCATTCTTGATAGACCAAATGATTGATCCCATGTTACTAATGATTAACATGGCAAAGACACCAATGATGGTGCACATGGAAATCCTTGGAAGGAATCCCACTAACACAATTATTAGTTGCAGGTTTGTTGTTAATGTACTTCTAGAAGACACTTGGCGAAGTATAAGTAAGTCAACTATTTGGCCACCAATTTTCCAACTAGTGGGTGTTATACCAACAAGGAATCAAAGTGCTTGGAGTTCTAATGGCTCAAAACGTACTAATTGGAACTCAAACATTTCTATTAAATTTTTTGTGGTCATCTCATTACATAAGAAAGCAAATGATGCATCATTGGGTTGAGGATGGCTAATAGCAACCAAAGCATGATCAAGGTCAAATGGAATTTAACACCAAAGGAATCTTAGAATTGCAATCATGTTCAAAAGTCAAAACAAACTCCCTTCATGGCTTGTTCCACTAGCAAATGGAAGACTATGAAGTATTTCCATTGAACTGCAATTTTGTTGAAGCTATAGAGCTTAATGAAGAGAAACAAGGATTGTAAGATGATGAGAAGCAACCATTTTATGTTGAGGAAATCTAGGGTAACGATTTTAAAAAGTTGAATAGTTCATGTGTCAAACAAAGTACAAGGCTTGCAATTAATAATTTATTCTCAAATGTCGAGAGCTATAAATATGATTGACTATGATATTCCAATAAAGGCACCAGACTCAACTCAAGTTCATGAAATTTATGAAGGTACATCTTAGTAATAATATTAAAAAAATTCAATTTAGGGCCTACAAATACTTGTGCTAATGAATGTTATAAAGGACCCTTTTCGTGTTGTATATTTTGACATCAAAGTTTGAAGATGATTGGAGCAAACTTCACAAAAAAATAACAAAAAAGGGAAAAGTGTCATATAATGGGTCAAAAAGAAAAGTAATGGAATTGGATAGGAAAATAAAATATGGGCCCCACATAAAAAAAAAAGTAAAAGCCATTTTAAATGAGTGAATAAAAGGAAAAATTAGAAAGATTAGTAAAGTGACAATTAAAGAAATAGAAAAAATTAATTATAAAGTTTGTAAAGCTCAAATGAAAGACAAATTCTTTCAACTGTATGCTACTTGCGACTCCAACATATGACTAGTCACCAAGAAAGTTGTACGATTTCTTCCTATTATTCTTTTTGTACTTGCCTACAAACAAACTTGTGTTGGGACTTTCAAAAAAATTGCAAGTGTATTTAGAGCACACTGTATAGTCTACACAATCCAACTTCCAATATTCATCTTATGTTGTAAACACTTCATCACATTTGTCTTCCACTATACAAATTATCTAGGATTTTGCTATGCGACCATTAGTGCTTCTTCTATTGTATGGCCTTCTAGCCTTCATTCCACCATTGTTCTATTGGTGATTTGAACTATGAGCCCCATATCCCTAAGGTTAGATAATTTTCCAAGTGCCAAAGGTGTCAAACATGGGAGAATCACCACAAACCTGTCTTCATGTTGGGCAGTGTTGTGACCTTTTCACACATCGCCCCATCGCTGATAGGGACCCCCAGTTGCCTGCTAGTTTTTAGGGTTCTGTCTCCTTGCAACGGTTTCGTGAGATCACTTTGCTAAGAGTTTCAGGTCAGTTTGCCGAGAGTTGCCCAAGCCAAGTCAGTAATCCATGCTTGAATCAGTGCATAGATGTCATGGAAGCGCTCAGAAGGCCCAGGAAACGAAGATCGATTTTGAATTCGACCAATTCTGAGACTTCCTATTTTTTAGGAAAAGTTGTTTTTTCGATTTTTCATTTTTGGCATTTTCGGACCAAACAAGGTTCCCTATTTTTTAGGGTTTGCTTTTTCTATTTTTAGAAAGTTTCTATTTTTGGAAAGTTTCTATTTTTGTAAAGTTTCTAAATTTAGAAAGGTCCCGAGTTCTGAAAACGCACTCAGAAGTTCAAAAAACTCGATAGAACTCTCAGAAAATCAAAGAGAAAATTTGAAGAATTATTGAAAAATCTGGAAAAAAAAGGTCAAAAAGCATGAAAAATCAGTCACAAACATTGAAATCTGGAAAAAACCAGTCAGATCTGAGGTCAAGATCATGGAAAATCAGCTCTTAAATGATGAAGTTTGTGAAAAATCTGTTCAAGTCTAAAGTTCGCCATGAAGGAAGGATGAAGGGATGTCAAGAAGCTTCAAAGTTCGCCCAGCAGCAAGGAGGCACATCCTAAGACCACCCAAAGTCCGCCTTGCATGTCCAAAGATCCTTTGAAGTCCGCCATGCAGCAAGGAGGCACATCCTAAGACCACCCAAAGTCCGCCATCCTTGTCCAAGCATCATCTAAGGTCCGCCCTGCATGTCCAAAAGGTTGATGAAGTCCGCCATCCTTGTCCAAGCATCCTCCAAAGTCCGCCATATGCTTGAGGACTTGTCCTAACACCTTCTAAAGTCCGCCATCCATATCCTAAAAACCCCTAAAGTCCGCCTTGACTTGAAGACTCGTCCAAAAGACTTATGAAGTCCGCCCTTGAAAGGTGGGACTTGGCTGAAGACTATCTAAAGTCCGCCTATGCATGTAAAGGGGAGAAAAATCAAAAATTTTGCTAAGTGTTGGCACCCAGCCAAAGAAAATTTTGAAATTTGGCTAAGTGTGAAAGCCTAGAAAGAGGGATAAAATGTTGAGACAAATGCTAAAGTGTTAAGGAAGTCCGCCCTAGAAAAGAGGGACATCCATGATGCTTGTCTAAAATGCTAAGGAAGTCCGCCTAGGCATGTGGAAGATTAAAAATTTGAAATTTTCACTAAGTATTGGTGCCTAGTCAAGAGAAATTCGAAAATTTGCCTAAGTATAGAGGCCAAAGGATGAAAATTTAAGATTTTTGGCTAAGTGCTATGGCATTTTCGAGAGGCAAAGTGCTAAGTTTGAAAGGAAAGTACTAAAGGAAGTGCGCCATGGTATGAGAAAAGTGGAAAAGACTTGAGGAAATCCGCCTGGGATATGGCAAGAAATAAAATGAAGTGTGCCTAGCACAAAGGTGGAAGAGAAATTAAATTTGCCTAAGTATGGTTGTCTGAAGGAAATGTTAAGAAATTGACAACTTTGGCCAGAGGAAAATGCACAAGGCAAAGAGAAAGGAGAGTTCGCCCTTAGCCAGAAGGAGGAAGAATTTGGCAAGCGTCAAAGAAATTCACCCGATGAAGACATCCAGGCAAGGATTTTGCCTAGAAAATTTCGACTGAGCAAGAGAAAATTTGACTTTGGCAGAAGAAAATAGGCTCAGTGCAATTAAAATCTCGCCTCGGCAAAGAAAAATAAGGATCTGGCAATAAAATTTTTGACGGAATGGCTTAAATTTTGGTTTGGCTAGACGAAATTAAGGACAAAATTGGAAAATAAACTCTTAGCCAAGAAAAACAAAGGAAAAATTGAAATAGCCATGGGTCCAAAACGAACGGGTTGGAATAAATTAAAATATTTTTAATATTTTAATAATTTATTTTCAACTGCGGAAATTTAAAAATGCCTTGGACAAAATCAAATTTGCCAGACGAGAATTGGAAGAAAATAAAGTACGCCAGGCGGAGATGAAATCCGACAAGAAAAGAATTAAATTCGCCATGAATTTAATTAAATATTTGATGTTTATTAAAAAATTCGAAAAATCAAAAGATAAACATTAAATGAAAAAAAATCGAATTTTTGAAGATCAGTAAGATTTGCTTGGATAAGCTCGAGACTGATTCTTGTCGGAAAATAAAAGGAAACTTGCCTGTTTGGATAAATGAAAACAAATCGAGATCAAGAAAGATTATGGCAGTTGCTAAATTGAATTCAATCCTTCAGCATTATAATGAGTTTCAGCAACTCATTTTTTCACACACAGCTGAAGAGAAATTTAATCTTTCTCGAAATTATCAGGCAATTGGTTAATCAATAGGCAAAGTCGAATTTTCCCAGAGAGAGAAGCAGTGTTATGCTGGAGAATTTTTTCGCAGGAAAGGAAAAGAGATTTATTGAAAGCTGAAATTCTTCTGTGAAGAGGGGCGCACTTCTTCTTTTAAAAATCAGATTTTTAAATCTGATTTGCATTTAACGGTTCTTCACAGAGGTTTGATGTTCGGACAAATGAATTTGCTATCTCTTTTGTGTCCTTTCATCTTGACGGAGTTCTGGCAGAATTTTCAATTTCATCCAAGTCACTTTCAGCTTGCTTTTTCGTGATAATTTAATTATTTAAACAGCTGAAAGTAAATTTTCGAATCCAAGGCGCGAGATTTAATTATTTGAAAAAGTCTTTATATTAATGTTAATTTTATGACTGCAGGTTGACGATCACGGCAGGCGAACCATCAAAGAAGCTGAAAATGAAGTTTGCCAGCAAGGGAGCTTAGCGAGAGACCAAAGTCATTTCAAAATGGAAGAATGTCGTGGACACCGATCTCGGGCATGTAGACTTTGATGAATTCAAGAAAAGGGTGTACGGGCAAAAGGGACTTCCCACAGCAATAGCCAAACGGATGGTCAGAAACGGAATATTTCAAGCAGCTGGATTCCCACCGGCAATGGATTGTGCGGAATTAATGGTGGAATGTGCTCTCCACTATGACGCTCAGAAGAGAAAGATCATCGCGCCTGATGGAAGAGTCTTGGCACACTTGGGCGAAGTTGCAATCCAGGAGACCTTTGGCATCCCGGAACATTCACGAACGGTCTATAAGACCAAGGAAGAAGCCAAAAGATTGTATGACAGCCAACCAGATCTGTGCGCCACAACAGTCAACAAGGTGTGGATGGACAAGCCTAAGCCTTCAATCAAGAAGTTGCCCAAGAGGCCTCGCCGAACAGACTTCAAGGAAGATTTTGGGGATATTGTACTGATGCTGAACAGAATAGCTGGTAACCCGCAAGGCGCCTTCTTCGAGAGCTGGATGTACTATTTTATAGATGAGATCACTTCTGGAGTCAAAATGTTCAATTGGTCACGGATGATAAGTGACAACCTCCACGAGCAATTGATCAACCTCGAAGAGACTAAGTCTTTTCATATGAGTTCATATGTTGTGTACCTGTTGGCCAGATCATACAAGTATCCAGGATTGATTTGTAAGGGCAAGATTGGCAACGGGGAGAACGAACTCAGGCCTTACGACTGTTATCCACAGCTCCAATTGAAGGAGAAGACTCACTTCAGGAGGGTGCATGATGCATTCCTAATGCACATTACCAGAAAGCTTCAAGGAGGAGTGCATCAGAGGCTGAGCCACGAGGCGAAAAGTCTTATCAGTAAATACGGGTCTTGGTTCATCCAGTTCCCTAAATTCACATATGTCAGGATCCAGGGATTTACTGGAAATCCCTATAAATTGCCCATCTATCCGACCAATCGGATGATCTTGCTCGAGGTTTTGAGACAATTAGAAGAATACCAGAATATTCAGAGGCCATCCAAGAAGGCGTCCGTCACATTCCCATTCTTCATCGGGAATATGTTAGAATATTGTCCATCAGCACAGGCAGCTGAAAGTGCAAGATTGGAGATCCAGTGGTATCCTTTCACGGCCTACAAGTCCAGGGTCAACTTTGACCCACATCATAACATTCGGACAGTGGAAGGGAGAAAGTACAAGCACAGGATGGAACTGGAAGATTTCTGGGCAAATGCTGCCAATGAGTATGAAGTGAGGCGGAAAATGTGGTCCAGGATGCCACTAGATTTCATGAGGACAATTGAGTTCTGCCGAGTGCCTGACCAGCTACAAGATGATGGAAACCACGTCCAGCCACGCTTCGAGGAAAGCCGACCTCTCCCTCCAGTGAAATGGTCAGAACCGGAGCACGCAGACCTAGCCACCCTAATGAGGCCAGTGACTAAATACTCTCAATGGTGGGTTGATTATCATGCCCAAGAATTGAGACAGAAAGGAATCACGCTCACATATGACCTACTGAGTGAGTTAGAGTCATATTCTTCTAATGCTGGTGCATCCCATCAGGACTTGGTCGGAATCGGAGAAAAAAGGAAGGAAATAATGCCAAGTGTTGAGCCTGTTTCCAAGAGGCATAAAGGAGAACCTTCTCGGTCAGCGGTATCCAGGAATATTGACGAGTTGGTAGCTACTATTGATGATTCCTTGGTAGAAATGCTTGAACCTCCTGTAGCTCAGGAAATAAATGATGAACCTATTCAACTAGATGATGAGGAGCCCTTATCACCTACGGGCACGGAAATCTTAGGTTCAGACAATGAGATCGAGGCTCGGAACAATGACTTCGAAGAGGGAATGATTTCCGCTCTTAGAGGGGTTGTGGGTGTTCCAAATGAAGAAGAGGTCCAGGTAGAGGATGGGATTGAGCAATCGACCATTCCAGACTGGCTATTAGAAAGAATGAAGATCCAGGTACCTGCTGAGGCTCAACAAGAGGAGGATGATACTGCCGATTTCTTGGCAAGATTAGAACAAGTCGCCATCAAGAAGCCTGCCAAGAAGTTCTCCACCATTCAGAGGAATGAGACGGGCAACCGTTCCGTGCATATTGCAGTACCTACAGTGGACAAGCCACAGGACGAGATCACTCCTCAAGAGTATGCTATAACCACCGTTGACCTTGGCCCGACCTCGAAAGGTCAAGAAGTAGAGGAGTTAGATAATTCCTTCTCGACCATCAAAGCGAGACTGGAGAAAGAAGTGGCTAAGAAGAAGGAGTATAAGAAAGAGGTCGAACGTCTTAAGGAATATATTCAGCATTTGACCCAGCCACTTGATCAGGGCAATGCGATTGTTCCTCCTCTTCTCAATTCATCACAGGAGGTGACCAAGGAAGTCGAGCACGGAATGGTGACGGCCAAGGAAGCTCAGGACTGGATAGCAAGTGAAGGCACAGAAGCGGCCTTGTTCATGGAGAAGTTGGCACTTGCTTATGGACGAACCTCTTCATTTCTTTCCAGACTGATGGATATGGCAGAGGCGTGGGAAGGTATTCCAGATATGCAGGAAAGGCTTATTCCAAGCCTTAGAGTCTTGAAGAGCACTCCAAGAGAGGAGTTGGTGGATAAAAGAGTGATTGCTGCAGGGGCAGCATATGATTTTCATCACTGGTTTTGGGCAGTGACTATACGAGAAGAAGTCTTGGAGAAGGCAAAAGTAGATGGGCTTGGAATTGAGGAACAGGTCAGGAAAATCCAGGAGAAGATTTACATGACAACTACAGAGGTGTTTGACCGTGAGATCATCCGGGAGAACGACATGCAGCTGGAGAAATTGAAGCATAAAGTTCAAGAATCTTTCTTCTCGACCACTGGACCATTTTTGAGACAGGACTTTGCGAGAGTGGCAAGACTCTCATCCATTCGAAAGGATTTTGAGAAGCAGGAGGCAGATTGGGAAGGTACTTTTGCTAAATGTGCTGAGAAGTTGGACGGACTTGAATTCCGGATCAGCATGTTGCCACCTGTCACAATGGAGGAGGTCATTGCCATAGTGTCCAGATTCGCCAAGCACAATGCCGCTCAGATGGATAAGGACGCCTCTCCTAGATAATAGCTGGAACTGCCACTTTACTGATTGATTTCTAGTTGATAACTCTCGTTATTTTGGGAAACCCTAATTAGGGTTTGGTTGTAATAATCTTGGCCGTTAATCTTGTTTTAATCTCGGCCCTTCATTTCATTTTTGAAACTCTATATAAACTGATGCTCTCTCACTTTCATTTGTGTGGAGATAGAATATGAAATTGTCGCATTGAGACTATTTTGAATAATAAAAGCTCTTGAGCATGATTTGCCTTGAATAACTTCTTATTGTCAAATAGTAAGCGAGGTTGCATATTATCTTCCGCCATAGATTAAAGTTAAAGTTAGATTAAGTAGAATTTGCTTTGAAAGTTGGTTAATTGAATGAGAGATTGATTGTATTGATTCAATGGTGAAGTGTAGCTCATACTTTCTTCGAATGGATGATTTGCATTCGATGCGTAAAGTTAGCCTGAGCTCTTAATTGTGGAAACTTAACTTCAGCCTCATCCGAGGTTTGAAAATTATTATCACAACCCTTGAAGATTGCACCCATTTT
>VDFB02302981.1:143132-171707 GCA_007258455.2 Sequoia sempervirens | reverse complement strand
TTCAAACAGAGGTACAAAAGGACAAGGCAGGCAAATTTTATTTATCAAATTTTGACCATATCAATTATGTAAGTCAAGGTTCAATTATGTGCGCTAATTCACTTTTACAAACTCTCAAATCAATTATTTATCCATGAATCTAAATGAGAACAAAGCATGAGAAATTATAGGTCCAAAGGTGTCATTTAATCAAGGCCCTAATATTTAGCATGTTGGTGAATCAATTTCTTGCATCTATAGTAGCATATTCCACCTTAGGAATCAAGCTCCATATCACATTTAATTTATTTAAATTTTATAATTATTTTTACATTTATTATTTCAATCTATATCCTTAAATCTAGGTTGGTTGATTATTTAATTGCTTTATTTATTTAAGTAGGCTAGATGTTTATTAGAGTGTGATTCATTCTAGTATACTAATTAGTGGACCTAGCATTAATTGGTTTATCTTTTTATTAGGGTTTTCAAATCAAAAAAAATTAGTGCATATTTTACTTTTAAAATATCATTAGAGTTTGGATCCTACTTGTTTATGTGTTTCATTGTGATACATTCTTATGAGTTTTATGTGATCTTGTTTTTATCCAAACTTGACCACCCTTATTTCTACCTCTAGGATTTCATCGACTAATTTATTTATAAATATGATAACTTGCTATTTTTTTAATTTTATATCAGATACTACATTCTATTTATATCATTTGGCCTTTAGTATTTTGTGAGTTGTTTGCATGCCAAGACCTTGTCCAGATCTTCACATTCCTTAGAGAAGAAATTTTAGTTATGCAAACACCACCCCACTTCAAAGATAAGTAGAATAAGGCAAGGCATGAATTCTAGATATCAAATTTTAGCTAGTTCACTTACGGAGATCCAAGTTTAATTCGACAAAGCAATTCACTTTTGCAAGCACAAAGATCAGTTCTTGTAACTAACAAAAAATGCATTGTTCAACAATTTGCATTCAATGATGATTAAATGTGCCCTAAGCAATAATGGTATAAAAATGGAAGTTGATCTTGATTCATAAGACATTTCTCATTAATCAAATCTATTAAATATTTCTTAGTGTGCCTTCTACTCATCCTTAACTACTCCATGTGTGCCAATATTGACCGAAGACCATCATTTTTCCCCAATTGAGTAGGGTGACCAAAAATATTTGGGATTATTGTTGCTTTTTCTATAACTTATGTGCTACATAAGATATGTTATTTAAATTTTAGCATAATGGTAAGTAATGTATAATCAACTAGTTGATATTAAACCATTTAATTCCTATAATGTAACTAATTTTTACAAGGATACCATTACACAAAACCATTTTCTTAACAAGAAAGCTGTAAAAATGGCCTTCTATGTGATATTAGTGATTTATATTTAATGATGATTAGGGACCTTTAGATTTTACACCTTGTGATATGAAAGAATATAGAGTTAATCCTAAATCTTATTCAACACCCCCAGGCTCTTTACATGGATCTATCATATTGTTGGAAACAATGTAAGGCATGTGGTGAAACTATGAATGATAAGTTTACCTATGAGTGTGATAATGATTTTAATGGTTCATTTTCTAGTAACCCTTATCATATATAATGTAAACACACTATAGCCCTAGAGACAATGTTACAACCCTTTTTTGGATTAATTATTGAAGACTTGTTTCAAATATTTAAAGTATGGTAGTTAGATGATGTATGAAAAGACATGTTTTCTTTTATAATTTTGAATATAAATGGTTAAAATTTTATGATTATTCTTTCATGCACTCATGTGAATGTAAATTTAATACCAAATCTTAATGTCAAAATTATTAACGAGATTCTATGTGTTCATATTATGATGTTACTAATTTATATATTTTGGTTGTCAATTTGATGTACCTTTGTGTATAATCTAACCTAACTAACCACCTTGATGTTGAAATGAGGTGAACACGAAATAGAGTTTAGTTCCCCTCCTGATTGAGCAAGGAGAGCTTCATCGGGGAGACGATTGCAAATCGAGTAGATTTGATGATATGTATTATGTGTTGATAACATGGCACACACCTATTTTGTATTTTATGTTCATGTTTGGTTGTCATGAATAACATTTTTTGTCATTCCCTAGCTTAGTTGAGTTGCATATTGTAAGTGCATCAATCTTGATTTGCGTAAACATTAAGTTATTTTTATTGTAAACCCATTTGCAAATAGATTTGATAGAGTTATTCTTCATTTTAAACCCTTAGCATTGAGTCTAGGCTAGAATAAGTATTTATATTTCTATTTTTTGCATCATTAATCATTTTTTTGAAAGGTTAAAAATTCTTCAAGTTACTAAACCCTTTGGTTTCTAAGGAAATATAATTTTATTTTGTTTAAAATAAATAAGAATAAAGAAAAATATATATTCTTGAGAATTTTAAAAAATATGGGAAAACAGAACAAAGGAGTGGGCCCAAGTTTGACTGCAATTTATTGACCAAAATTGCCACCACTTCCCCCATCTTCTCCCCAAATATCTCTAAAAATCACCCACAAATTAGAGTGGAGGATGATGGAAGTAAGGAGAAGGTGAGTTGGACGTGGAGATCAAGAATAAAAAGAAAATGCATGGAAGAGGGGGGTAGTTTTATGCATGTTTTTTGGTAAGGAAAGAGAGGAGAAAGCAGAGAGAAGGTGTGGCTAAAAGAGTAGAAGAAAGAAGAAAATAATGTCAACCAAATATACTTTCATAAATCCCTATTTCCTTTGGGAAAATTCATGAGATTACATGTTTGTTTCTTTTTGTGTATTCTAGGATAAGTTTTCAGTTAAAAATGTAAAACATTAATGTTTTTGTGGACATTTTCCTTATAAAAGAAGATTTTGGTTTTATCAAAGTTGTAAGGGTTGTTGAAATCAAATTAGGAAGTATCTTATATTCAATTGACTTTATGGGTCAATTCTTTGGTTGTATGAATATATTATAAGTAGCAATACATGTATGGTTGCATTAAAATTCTATATTAATGTAACAACCCCGGTGTCCTTCACAGTAAAATTTCCAATGTTTTCACCTCAAGTGATAAACCATGATGCCAAAACATAGCAATAAAAAAAATTCTTTCCACAATGTAAATTACATACACTATTGAACTAACACTTATTTCAAAACTTCCTTTACATTCCATTATAATTTCACAAATTACAATGTGCCAAGAATGTAATATACATGAACAATTGAAATAACACTTATTTCAAAACTTCCATTGCATTCCATTGTATTTTTACAAACTATAATATTACAAGAATGTACACAATTATGAGCACAACTCCACCGAGCTTCAAAGCATAAGATATAGATGGTCTAGGAATATGCCTTTCAAAACCTTTGATTTTGTCACCTACTAAGGAGGAGAAGCATCACTCAAGCGCTTTTCCGCCAACTACAGACTCATATGCGATCCCTCGCACATCTATCAAAGATAGATGGCCCTACCATTCGACAAAGAGATTGGTTAGGTAACCCCGTACGACAAACCACATTGAGCTTAGCGTTGTGCCCTACATGACTAGGTTTAATAACCCTACACTCGATAACTATCATGCATTAAATGGACATGGTGAACTAACAGTGGAGCCCCGGGCAATCACACTACCTTTGCCAAAGTGTTCTCACTCAGCACTTTGAGTGAAGGTCTACCATTCACTTAAACTTATTAAGCTTGTTTTCACTTAAGGCCATTATATCTATGCATAGGTAATCCCTCCCATGGGTAAGCTTAAACCCCAGAATTAACCTATCACCATTTCACACAAGTCTATGGTACCTCTACCAATCAAGCCTAAGCATAAAATACCCTCTCAATGGACATTCCTATCCTAGGTATAACTTAAGACTTATCTTTACATAAACAAGCTATTTACTTCAAAAGACAATCTAGTCCCAAGTATAACTTTATAATCTAGAGTATAGCTACATAAGCCTCATCATAATCATAGATTAAATAACTAACTCCACTCAGTAAATATCCTACAATAAGTGATACCCATTTAAGAGTATAGCCTTGTCATTGAATGACCTCAATCGAAGAATTGTCATGACAATAGATGATTCCATTCACAAGTATAATCTCCTTGACTATAGGGTTAAAGTTATGAGCCTACTCTTGTCAATACGATAACTTTAAATTTAAGAGTACAATGACACTAATCAAGCAACAACTCTAACTCACTATACCTCTCAACCCAGAAGTAACCCACTAGCTATCTATTATAATCAAATAACTTATCTACAAGCAACCCTTATGTTACCCATGTTTAATCATATCTAGTATGTAATACTTACGATAAACATAATCCTCCTATTATGGAGTACATACAAGCATTGCACAAGCAGTATAAATAGCTTCTAATTCCTTTTCAAAGCAATACTATGTTCCCCTAGTTGCAAACATTCACAATAGACTAATCAAAGCATTCATGAAACAATCATTCAAAAGCTAAGACAAATAAAGGAGAATTATCCTCGTGCATGTTTTCGCTTATCCAATTGATTGACTGCAAATTAGCTTTTCCAATCAGCAACTAGCTTGACCGTGATTTCTCAAGTGATGCAACGATATACATTTATCTCTCAAATTGTTAAAATACTTCTCTTAATATACTATACTTTCACAAATAGTTAGAACTCTCTCTCTCTCAAAATATGACAGAATAAAAGCATATAAGAATGTAAAGCATAATGCTTATGGAATGTGTCCTAAACAAGTGAGACATTGAATGACAAGTGACTACAAATAGTTAGAACTTGCTCTACTATTTATATAGCAGATTGGAGACCACTCGGCCTACAAATTAGGCATGAGTTTTGACAACAATTACCATGCATAATAACACACAATCATCTCAGCTAAAAGGTGGCACACATATAAGCACATACTCAACTAAAACAAGCTACAGGTTGATCTCTTTAGATAATAGCAACAAGAGACTATTTTAAATAAACACATGATGAAAAAGGTGTAATTTGAATTTCCTTCATAATAGACATCTACAGAAAATAGGATTCAAAGGTGGTGCCAAAGCATCAATAACCTCCTACAGAGTTGGTGTGGTTTACATTATATTTGAATCAGTCAATATCAAATATGCAACACCAAACTTGCATCGACTAAGTCTTGGTATGAGTCAATTCACACATTTAAATAGTTTGACCAAGTTTTCGACTTGTTGTTCATTACCTTATACACATTTTACAAATGTTGATATTTGCTCAATGATATGGTGTTAAGAGTTTACTAAGTCCAAGGTGTTTCCACAAAAGGCGTCGACTTAGTCTTTCTCCATAAATCAACTTAATGGCTACTCATTGATTGTAAAATACTAACCCTTCATACGTGGTCAACAAGAGTAATATGCGGCTTTAGAATACAATCACAAATATATCATACTTCAGCCTTTGATTTAGTTATTAAATCGGCCTCTAAGTTTGTTAATGATAATCAACTGCAAAGCCATATATAATATTTAAATATATATATACATAACATATATGTACATATACATACATATATATACATAACATATATGTACATATACATACATATATATACATATATATTGGTACACACATATATGTATATATATATATCCATATTTATCATATGTCAATAAATCATGTATATTTCGATATACATATGAATACAATTAAGATAGCAATCACATTGTTACAACAATATATTGATTGTGTACATATATATATACCTCTATATACATGTATACGTATGTATACATATATTGATACATTTGTATGGGAATGTCTATTTGCCACCATACACGTATATCGATACATATATACTTTATATATATATACACATTTGATTCACACACCAAAACCATACACAATTACTATTGTATTGATAACAACCTACGAGTGATATACTTATATGTATACATATACATGTTGTTAGATCCCTGGGATAGTTCCATGCGTATAAGCAACTCGTGCATAAGCATGCATAGATACATCTACCTATGTACCCTTATGTACACATTCCTTCATGCATATGGTCTATCATCGACATGCCTGTGTATACGTATACATATTCCTCGTATGACCTAATCATCGATACAAGCATAGTAATAAGGAAGAACTCACAAGCTCAAATAGCTAAATATCACCCAATAATGCATTCAATAGTAAACAAGACTCTTACTAATGGAGGCATATCAAACTAAGGATGACTTACCAACTTCCCACATAATAACCCGACTCAATTATTCTACTATGGTGTGTGTAAGCTCAAATAGGTTACATTACTGGTTACCCGACCAAGACCTTCTCCTGAGTGATACTTCCCCTCCGCCTGGAGGAATTGAACATATACCTGCATCCACTAACATATGCACATGGTAGTTAGCTATTCGAAAAAACATGCATTTCACATAATACGTCTCTAAAGTTAGAATATCAAATCAATATCCATCCATTTCTCATATATGCATTTCATCACATAACATTAAATGAGATAACATTCATTCATAATGCATTGATAACAAAGTGCAAGCACAATTTATTCATCCACATAATTCACATTACATTCACATTTATCCTACATAGTAATAGTAAATAGTAATTACACAATTGGAGTGTAACAATTAACAACCAAATAAATATTTGGGTAGGAAATGTCTTAGTAAAAAGTAGTTTATAATTGTGTAAGAAGTGTTGGGTTAATAATATATTATTGTTGTGCAAAAAATAAGTAATAGTTTGATATAAAATCTAGCCAAATAATATGTTATACTATTGTGCAAAAACTAAGTAATGGGCTAATAAAAATAATGCCAATTAATGTTACTACTATATAAAAACTAAGTAATGGGCTGATATAAAGATCAAGCCAAATAATATGTTACTTCTATGCAAAAACTAAGAATTAGGATGATAAAAATCAGGCCAAATAATGTGTTATATTGTTGTACAAAAATTAATTAATAGGCCAAAAAAAATTAGGCCAAATACTATGTTATATCTATTGTGCCAAAATTGAATAATAAGATGATGTAAACCAAGCCCTATAATATGTGATGTTTTTGTGTATATATATGAGTTGGTTTTATATTTATGAGATTAAATGAGAGTTTAAAACTACATTTAGTAAGAATAAGTCATTGGTTAACTTGGATCTATAAATAACTAACTATACCACAACCAAGAGTAAATCCATAGCCACCATTTTGACATGTATAACTCTATCATACTAAATAAGATTGTGAATATTTGATAGTTAAGTATGCCCTATTTTTATTGTACCTATAAACACAAACAAAAGTATTAGATATGAATACTATAAACACAAACAAAGGTATTAGATATTTATTCATATTGATTATTGTTAGGGAGTATATTATAAATGAAAGATAAGAAATTAACTAGTATGCAATGTTATAGAGAGATAGCTTTTGAATGAAAAAATTATGATGGAGAGGTTGTATGCAAAATAGAAGACTGGATATGGAAAAACAAAACTTAAATTCTTGTTATTTATTTTTAAATGATTAGCACATCAATAGTTTAACTCATAATTAGATTTCATAATTATGAGTATGAATATGAGGTAGAAGCTTTAGGCTTACTATAACATACTCATATTCATAAATATGATTGAGTTATATATACTGTATAATAAAAAAATACAATTTGGTATGACTAAACTTTAGAAGAAAATATAGGGAAATGTCGTAAAGGATAGTTCAATAAGTCTTTATGAAAACTATTGCTATTGTATTATCATTCTTTGAAAATAGCTTGATCACAATCCAATATGGGCTATGAGAATAAATTGTTCAATTTGGAAGATTTTGTAAATGATAGAAATATATTTAATTAGATAATATTTGGGTAAACACACACACACACACACACACACACACATATAAATATATATCTTTGGTCAAATATGTATTTTATTTTTAGTTGAGCATGTTGAAAGAGGATTAAATTATCTAATTTGTATTGTGTTTGGTCTTGTCTTGATTGTGTCAATTAAATTTGAGATAGGAGTGGTGGAAAAATGACCAACAACTCCTTTTTAGGATGTGATTATGCTATAAAATTCTATGGCCTAAGTGATGCATAAGTTGCATGCATTGTTGGTTTTTGATTCTTGATAAGTTGCATGCTAACCAAATGTCATACTTAGCTAGAGATTATCTAGGGTTGTGTGATAGGTTGCAAGAAATGGAGTCATTACCTCACACTCAATTCTTGAATGTCATTGGTACGATCACATATCTCTTTACCTACCACCCTCGCAAAGGGTAGGGCCACTTTCGGTAGGAAGGGGTGCAAGGGACCACCAGTTTATGGCTAGAGGTAAAGCACTCGAGTGATGCTCTCCCTCAATTTATAAGCTCAATACACTAGAGAATTTTTACTCAGAGATGCATTGCACATTGAGATAGTGATTCCTTTTAATTATAATTTTGATTATTGTATATTGTACTTACATGGAAATTGGATAAGTTATTTTCTAAGAATTTTGGTGTATATACTACTCAAGGAAAGGCCACATGACTTTTTAGTAATGAAAGGTGAGAAAATGGCTATCACGTTAAGAGTAGACTTAAATATAGTCCCCCAAAAAAACTGGACAATATATTGTGGCATCTACAAAGAATGGGATGACCACGAGATAGATGATTACTTGTCACTATTGTTAGGTTAAAAGAAGAAGAGGCCCTGAGCATGAACCATGTTGCAAAAAAAATTGTAGTAATAAATGAATTGTGGATCAAATAATGACATATATCAAGGGAATTGTGGAGCAACCCCTCTACAACCAAGATCATGGATACATGGCATCCAGTTGGTGGAGCTAGAGAAACATTAATACTATTCAAAACACTCCTTCATAAAACCAAAATGATGATAGAAGAAACTTTAGAAATTATAGATGAGAAAGAGGAAGAGACAAAAGTAGCCCAAGAAGAGAGGATGGAAACTATTATAAATATGACAAACGAGTAAATTATATAGGTAATGATGGTCTAATAAAAAGTAGTGTGCCTTCTTTGACAATCTAGACCATGATTTATTCACATGTGATGAGACACAAGAATATTTCAAAAATACATCACCACAATAAAAAAGTGAACTACAAGGGCTTAATACCACTAAGGGTGTAACACTTATGAGGAAAGTCCCTAACAAAATACCACAAGGGAAAGAAGATGTTGAAAGGAAGAAAATATAATTATGACACTATTGATAAAGAAGAAACCTCCAAACAAGAGTACTAAGAGAAGAAAAAAAGTTGAAACAGAAGCACATGGTTGGTTATAAATATCAAAGTAAAGCTATAGTGGTAACCAAACAAGGTATAGACACTGCAAAAGGAAAATAACCTATATATGATGTACAAAAAATAATGATGATGATAATGATGAATAAGAGGAAGAAAATAGTTCTTCCCCCATAAATATCAACATGATCAAATAGTAGAAAGTATAAACAAATTATCAATAAAGAACAAAATAAATAACACCAATAAAATAATTATTTTTCAAAAGGGGAAGCCTTTGCATTGAAACAATTAGCCATATTGGCACAAAAAAATAATTTACTAGAAAATTAAAATAATTTTGTAGATTACTATAATAAACAATCAATCCAAAAATCTCAAGTTAGAAAAATGTCCAAAATAGATAGATCATGGAAAAATAGACCACTTATAATCACCACACATTGATCATAATAAAATCAAACAAGTTATGGTGGATCTAGGAGTTGATGTAAATATGCTCCCAAACAGAGTCTAGGAACAACTCATGAAACCAAAATAGGAAATACACCTTTCAAATTAGCCTAGTCGATGGACCATCAATGGGGACAATTGGGACATGGAAAAAGGTAGAGGTTAACATATTAGGTGTAAAACAAATTGTATAATTTGAAATTGTTGCCATGAAAGAACTATTTGACACTTTTAATGCACTATTATGATTACAATGGTTTGTTAACTCAAATGACATATTAGACTTGAGAAAAGAAGAAATATCCTTTGAAAATGAATAGTCCATATACCCCATAGGTTTAGAAATAGATAATCCATATATAGAAGAAATATCCTCAGAGGAAAATAACGAAGAAGACTATAAATTTTTCCATAGCCAAGTTGCCTAAAACAAAACCATTAGAAGAACCTAACTCAAAGGGTGAGATAGAGGTTGAAACTAACAATGAGAACATTGATAGTGAAGATGTGTTAAATTCTTGGATTAGGGAAGAATTGAAGTTGAAATCTTAGAAGAATAGAGGGTTTAGAAGGATGTTTTTGATACAAAAAGCATCAAAAAACTTACCATCTTACCAAAAATAACAAAAAAAATATATAATATAAGACATATCTACACACACCCTCCAAAAATCATGCCAAATAGACCACATTTCAAGGGGTACCTCACATATTAAACAACCAAAATAATTAGGAGGATTGAATATCTCAATACTTACTTAGAGGAGATGGAACAAAATTTTGACAAAGAAGACCTACAATTAGCCACATTACAACATTCCCTAATATGTAATTCCCCAAGTTGGTGGAAGACCCACCAAGATAATATTCCTTGATGGCATGCATTCATAATTTTAATAAGAACAAGATACTTGTAGGAATAAGGAGAATATAAAGTAATCCAAAATACAATGGATCAATCCCACTAAATGAACACTTAGACATTTTTATAATTGTGTGGAGGATTAGAAGAAAATATGACACCAAATTATACATATAGATGTTCTATTGGACCTTAACACTAGTAGCACAATCTTGGTATGTTAACCATGAAATAAGAACAAAAACAAAGAATTGGGAAGAACTCCAAGAGGACTTCCTACATACATTTTCTTTCTATAGTTTAAACAAAGACATTCTTACCACACTACTTAAGATGAAGGAAATCATATTCAAACCTACAGAGGAAGACATAGTATACATATATCAACATACTCTCACACCACCAAAAATAGAAGGAATATGGAAATTTATAGAATGAACAAATAAAAAAATCCAATATATCAGGAAAAGATGTTATGTAACAGATCGGGAAGAAGATGAAGAAAAACCAAAGTTGGATATAAATTTAAATCAAGGGGAAAGAGAGATAATACTAAATAGTGAATCAAAAGGAAAATACTATAAACAACCATTGAAAGTAAGAGGGAAAATATAACTAATATAGGAGATCCAAAGCTAGCAAAGATTAGGGACTACTAGGATGAAAAGGTGGTGACCCAAGTGGTAGAAATTTTATCAAAATATGAAGATATTTTCCCTCCAACTTTTATTGATTTAAAAGGAATTAAACAAGAAGCAAAAGTTAATTCAATTAAAAGAAGGGAAGAACCCATAAAAGAAAAGAACTTATAGAATGAATCTAAATATGAAGAAGAAAGTAAAAGTGGAATTGGATAAGATGCTAATACAGTCGGAATTATTAAAGTAGTAGATGATGCATAAGGATCTATGTGGATTTTAGGGAGTTAAATAAAGCATGTACACATGATCCTTTCCTCATGCCCTTCATAGAAGAGATCCTAGAATCAATTGTTGGTAGATAAATCTACTCTTTCACATATGGATTTTTGGGCTATCATCGAGTAAAAAAAAAAGAGGAAGATTAGATGAAGACAACTTTTGTTTTGGAAAGGGGATCATGTTGGTTACCCATGTTTGGCATTGTTTGTCATTGTTGTCAACACTTAGTTTGGGCAGTCATTGATGTATGATGATGTGCTAACAATAATGTTGCTAATGTTCATGGTTGAATGTCATGCCTTGGTTGACGACAAGTAAAGTTGTATTGAGTATGGTTGCTATCAACACAAATGATATCATGATGATTAATTAAGACGGGGATTAGAAGCATTAAGATGACAATTAGAAGTAATGCTAAAATTGGAGAGTTGTTTCTGATGGTCTTTAGTATATTTTATGATCTCTCTTGTTGTTCCTGAGGAAGTATGTGCTACTACAAGGAAGTTCTGGTCTCCGGATGTTGGTGAAAGGTTCTATTACAAGAAGTTGTTTTGAAGACTATTTGTAGAATGCTTTGTATTCCTCCACCTTTGAAGATATGGTCTTGTGGTTTGGGATTTAGTGTTTTTGTTATGTGGATGTTGCACTCTTATCTTTTCAAGTCACCATTGTTTCCAATGAGGTCTTTGGTAATTGTAGTAGGTTGGCAATTTTGTTGCTTGTCAGGACCGGTCCGAAAAATGCTTCATAGTTCTCCACATTGTTGTTTCTACTCATACGACTTGGTGGATGTGTTGTTAGTGTTTGTGCACTATCTTAGTTTAGTTTTTATGTAATAGAGTTTACCGCAAGTTGGTTTGTTAATGTTCTATCTCATGGTTGTGTATTGTGTGCTTCTGGGATGAAGTGTTCGACTTCTATTTGGTTTGTGGTGGTTGTTTGTGACATGATAGTGTGAAAGAAGTATCTAGAAGTGTTGTTCGAAGTTGATGGAACATCTCTTTGCGATCTCCACACATCAATGGTTGATCTCTTTGGTGCCGCTTATTATTTTGAGTTGGTTTTAGGTATTGGCGGATGTCTCTAGGGCTTGTTTGTCTTGTGCTATAATGTTTTAGGGAGTCTATAGCATTGAGATTGTGTTAAGATTGTGCTTGTTTTCTTCCTTGTTGCCAACTTAGGATGTTGAAAGCCAATGTGGTTAATGTTTGGGATCATATTGGAAGATGAAATAAGTTGTTTTTGGTCCTCTCTATCTCCTGGATAGGGCCACTTTCACTATAATCATATTTTGTGGCCGACTTATTAAGGTTATTATTTGTATTCTATTTTGGCCAACCTAATCAGTGTTTTATGATCTTGCAAAGGATATAAATGGAATAACAAATTAGTTGCAAGTTGAGTGAGGATGTGGTGGTGTGCAAGTATGAAATGATGTAGTAAGTTGTGGAAAAGAAAAGTCAGATATGCTTTAATGCCTCAGTCAACAGAGTGTATTGTTGATATATGTTGTAATTCTAAATCTTCATGTATCCTGCTATCAGATAATGAGTCTCTTCATCAGGTCCTTATATCTTTCCTTGGGTTGTGCGCCTCAGTCTACAAACCCTTTATATCTTGCTCCAAGGTTGTGCGCCTTATCCTACAAGTCCTCTAGGGAGTAGTATGCTTCCTTAGGCAATGTGCTTCATATATTGTGAGATTTATTATCATGGTTTTTCCTTTCTTGAAATTGCATCTTTGAAGGGTTTAAGTTTTGAAGATAATGATTCAACCCCCACTCCCCTTCCCCACCTCCCTGCCACCCTCGTAGTATCTTAGAAGTGTGTGGATGATTTTTTTTTTTGGTTCCATTCATTTGTCCTCTTCCCTTCCAGTAAAATCTTATTTAACCTTGTAACAAAGGCTAGCAAATCTTCCTTAAATTTGTCCCAATCATATCTTCTTATGATGCATGAGAATGCTAGTGCATTCAATTCAATTGTGGAATGGTTTCTTTTGCCTTTGGTTTTTAGATTGACCAAATCTTGGAAGCAAGGAAGTAGTATGCTCTAACATTTAATATCAAACCTATATCGTTTATCTATTGGTCAAATGATACAAAACCTTCCAAAGGGTTGAGCTTAATTGGTTAAAACATTGAGTTCTCAATGTGGAGACCCAAGTTTAAATCCTAATGTGATATCTAATATGGAGTTTTAAGTTGTGACTCTTGGTCTTCTATAGTTGACTTCTAATATGGAGATGGTTTTTAAATAAGTGGATTTCTAAGTTCTGACTTCTGGTCTTCCATAGGTGGTTTCTAGTATGGTTGCTTGAAAGGTGTTGATATTAGTCTCATGGTTGTGCTCGTAAGAACTTGTATTGATCTCATGTTGATGCTTATATGAGTAGAATATTTGTAAATGATTAACAATATAAAAAAAGAAAAACAAATGTAAGTACAAAAGATGAAAAATGCAACAAAGATTTGAGTAAAAAAAACATTCAAATAAAAACAATGACGAAATTTGACAATATCATTGTATCTTATTACCAAGATCCTTCTACTTGTCAAATAAAAGATAAAATTGAAATTGCGTCCCTTAACAACTTTGACGGAAATGAAACCTCTCAATTCCTCACTTGGGACAGAATTATTAGGGCTTTGTAGTCTATTTGGCATGGTTATATGCAATGGTATGAGGGATTGGCCGAGGTCAGGGGGTATTACTTGCAAAACTTATAATGGTCAAAGTGTGGTGGACTACGTGGTTTGCTCCCAGAGTTTTAGTTCTAGACTGTTGGAGTTTGATATTGAGGACTGCCCTATCGAGATGAAATCTGACCACTTACCTCTTCGGGTTAAACTACGCATTTCACCAATCAGCCAACACAGTAAACAGGTTATGCACACGCAAAAAAAAGCCCTTCCCAAGGGTAAAATCCTCATAAATCAGGAAAATAGGGAATTATTCAGTGCTGCTCTTAAGCAACATTTCCATGATTTGAAAAATAACGGGGAGTCTAAAGCAGCAAAAGAGGTTGATGTCCAAATTCACAACAATTTGCTGATCCCGATAATACACAAGGCGTTAAATGCGTGCAAAAGGTCTCATCCCAAGGTGGGGACAACAAACACTTTTCCGAAAATCCGTGGTATGATGAAGAATGTAAGGCAGCCAAGAGATCGCTAAAGAAGAGAGGTATGGACAAAGATTATAAGAAAAAATATGAAAAATTAGTGCAGTCCAAAAAAATAGAGTATGTAAACAAAAGAAGGAAGGAACTAATCACTCTTGGGAAACATAATCCTAAAGGCTTTTGGAGGGAACTGCAGCAAAAGAAAAAGGTGGAAAACAATATTACGGATGTCCAATGGTTAGAGTATGCTAGACTTCTTTAAGAGCGGGCCCACGAGAAAGACTACCCTCCTGTTATTAACACATCAATGGAACTATTCAATGTGGATGATATTAAACAAGGAATAAAGAACTTAGCAAGTGGCAAAGCACAAGACATAGATGGGCTACAGTCTGAATTTTTAAAATGGGGGATTGAAACTCTTGCTCCTCACATAAAAAGAATTTTCAACAATGTCAATCGGGAAGGTTTTCCTATGGAGTGGACTACCAGTGTGGTCATCCCTTTATTTAAAAGTGGTGATATCAATAACCCATCTAACTATCGCACAATTATGGTCAACTCTATCTTTGGCAAGCTATTTGGGAGCATGATTGAACGTAGGATCAGCAAATGGGCAGAAAATGAGGGCAAAAGAGCAAAGGGACAGGCAGGTTTTAGGTCCAAGCACTCTACCATCGATCACTGCATCACCCTTAGACACTTGATTGAGAAAATTTGGGATACTCAGGGTGAGGAAGCTTATTGTTGCTTTGTAGACTTTAAGAAGGCTTTCGACACGGTGCCTAGGGACAAATTATGGTATAGGATGGAAGAATTAGGCATTCCAAATGCATATAGAGCAGCTGTTCACAGGTTGTATGAGAAGGTTAGTGCTAAAATCAGAACAAGTGAAGGTATGTCAGAATGTTTTGGCAGCGACATTGGAGTTAAGCAGGGCTGCCCTTTATCTCCCACGCTTTTTGGGCTATACATTGATAAGTTGGAAGCTTGGTTAAGCAAGGATGGTGGGGATGGTATCCAATTGGCAGGTTATGTAGTGAAATTACTTCTATATGCTAACGATCTTATCTTAATTTCAAAAACAGCTCATGGGTTAAGAGAACATTTAAAAGCCCTAGAACACTTTTGTCAGGAAGTTGGGATGCAAGTGAACACCTCCAAAACCAAAATCATGATTTACTCATTGAATAGAAAAGTTAAACAACATACCTTTCTTTTTGAAGGCAACCCACTTGATATAGTGAAAGAATACAAATATCTTGGGATTGACTTCCATTATAAGCTCAGTTGGGAAACTTGCAGAACGAAAAGGATACAGGGAGGTTGGAAAGCCTATTACCTGCTTCAAAATAGGTGTAGAAAAGCTGAACTTTGGGATTGGAAAACCAAGAAAATCCTTTTTGGTTTACTTGTCACACCGGTTGTGCTTTATGGGTGCGAAGTGTGGGGAAGCAACACGTCAAAGTGCAGTTGGAGACATATAGAAAGAATCCAGAAACACCTAATAACAAACAATCTCAAAGTTAAAGCCACTGTTCCTTTGAAATTCTTTTAGCTGAAGCGGGGGCTTTTCCTTTGGAAGCTTTAGCGATAACCCGGTTGTTAAGTTATCTAAAAAAGGTCGAAAACATGGATAACCACCGGTGGCCCAAAACGGTTATGGAGGAGATTCTAGTTCGAAGAAAGAAAACTTGGATGAAACAGAACATCAAGTGGTTGAACAAGTGGGACATCGAATTACATGAATGTCCTGGCACCAATAGTGAAATAAAAATCTATGTGAAGGAAAAATTCAGGACTGCCATGTGGTCAAATCAGATCGGGCGAAAAAAAGCATATTACATCAAAGAGTTTAACCCAGCTAAGGAACATGGTGAAAAACCCTATTTAGGTGCAACTATTAAAGGGAAAGCGAGGCTGTTAGTTGCTCAATTGAGGACGGGGTCCCACCATCTTAGATGTGAGACTGGTAGGTGGAAGACACCTAAGGAAACTTGGGAAGAAAGAACGTGCTTATTTTGTAATAAGGGAGTGGTGGAGACGGAGTGGCACTTCGTCATGGAATGCACAGCGTATGAAAATATCCGTAATCAGTACTCAAATATTTCAGATGTGGACAATATGCAGCAGTTATTTGAGGAGGATAAGATGAATCAGACGACCAACCTCCTAGTCAAAATTAATAGCAGGAGATCTGACCTGGAGAAGAGTTTGGAGACAAACTAAGTTGTTGGTCTCGGTCCCATAGACTGTTTAGTCTCGTGGACGTCATTAAAATCTTTTTCATTTCATTCATTCATTCGCTCTCAATGCAAGAAATTTTAGCATTATACTTGTGCTTCCGTATGATATAGATTTGATCTAAAACCCTCCGCCCGAAAAAAAAGAAAAGGCAAGCGAGGAAGATGAAAAAGCACGACAAAGATTTGACTGGTCCAAGTGAAAATGATGATGAGGCTCGGCAATAGCACCGCATCTTTATCGTCAGGTATCCTTCCGCTCATCATATATTTGTTACATAAAATCTGCTGTAATTCAATTCGACTAATTTTTTCTCCATTTTAACATCCAATATCACTTGGATTGTTATCTTTTCAAGTTGCATCTATTTTGGGTTTTATTAGAAGGGGAGAAGACAGTTTGTTACCGTATTTGCTTCCTGCCGAAGGTTGGTTTCTATAATGTCTCAATTTTTGTGTTGATTGCTTTGGTTTAAATTCTAATGTTTAAGTTATAAATGGAAAGTTAATGTTTAAGTTATAAATGGAAAGTTTACAATGTGCTGGTATTCGATTCGATCGGATTCTTCTGCAGTTTTAAGAACCACCATTGGCAGTATTACATCGTTTTACAGATTTTTTGTTCTACGTTTTATTAGATGGGGAAGATACAATTTGTTATTTTAGTTATTTCTGCAAATGTTGGTTTATAAAATGTTTAGGTTTTTGTGGGTATTAATTTATTTATGAAGACATTTGGGTAATTGATTAATGTTGTGGTCGGATTTACAAGTGATGGATATTTTTGGTCTTTAGATGCATTTGGGCGGTTCCGTTTATCAATTTTACTGTGTATACATACTGCTCTTATTTGTATTTGGTTGTATTAAAAGTTTTCATTGCAAAAGCCCATAGCGTGAAAAAAACCAGTATAGAAAGTATCCACGCACAAAGTGTTTCCACTTTCCACTAAGCCCTTATACTGTTTTAGGTGTGTAATCTAAAGTTATGTCGGCCGATGTGTCTGAACAAATTTCAAAACTGTTTGCAGTTAAGCAGTTCTATGTAAAATATATTTTCAGGCTACAAGATTTTAGGATATGTATATAAAATTGACAGAAAACGATTTTTAAACTAACAATTTCATTATAAGTAGTTGAATGGGATGAGCTTAAGTGGTAAATCGTCGAGGCTTTCATAGTGGAGGCTTAAGTTTAAAACCCAGAGACATTTTATATGTTAATACGCATGTTTAAATTGGGTAGATTGGCAAAACTAATTCTGGGTGAGGAATTTGCCAACAGATATAGCCAAGTGAATTTGATGGTCTAAGTCAAAGGTTAGCCTTTGGAGAAATCTACAAAGTAACAGAAAGTATCATAAGAAAATTGCCATTTTTCACAAATCTAGCATATCTGTGTGTACAAACTGCTCTTAGGGTGTTTTAAAACTTGTCATTGCAAAGGCCCATAGTGTGACACAAACCAGTGTAGAAATTATCCTCTCACAAAGTGTTTCCACTTTCCTGTATGTCCTTATACTGGTTCAGGTGTGTAATTTGTCTGAATTGTTGATAGGTTTTCTTAAAGAGGGTAGTTACATCACGTAGCTGGTATGCAATGGTATAGTTTACTTAGTGGTCGTACGGAGGGGGGAATCTAAAGTTATATCGGCCGATTTGACTGAACAAATTTCAAATTGTTAGCAGTTAAACAGTTCTATAAAAAATAATTTTTTTAGCCTGCAGGTTTCTAGGTTATGTATACAAAATTGACAGAACCATTTTTAAGGTGAGGAATATGCCAACAGACATGGCCAAATAAATGTGATGGGAGAGATAACCCTCAATCATTTCGTCTAGGTCAAAGGTTCGCCTTTAGGAGAAATTCATAAAATAAGTAACTATCAAAAGAAAATTGCCATTTGTCATAAAACTAGCATTTCCTGCAAACTTCCTGCCCTCAGCCTTTAGTTGCATCTAAATTCTCCTTTGCAAAAAGTAGCCTCGCCTAGTTTTTGGTAAAGATTCTAAAATTTACGCTTTCTTACATTTCCATGATACATGTGCCCAGCTGCAGCCTAAGAATAGGAGCTATAGCCCCGTTACAAAATTTGTATGGCACATCGTGTTTCCCTCTTTTCAATGCTTTCTAGTGTTGTGGACATTCATTGATTTTTTTGGTTTTGCAGGTAAGTTTAGAGAAGCTGCTGTTGGAATATTTGCAAGGAGAAGGTCCTCGTTTACATCTTTGCATACTCCATTAGGCTGGTGCAACTCAGGGAAACTCTCTAGGTGTGTGCTCCCTGAGCGAAAAATCTCGAGATCAACTTCAAATTTTTCAACAATTTCTGCAAATATGTCTTTACCTACCAAGGTCGTAGAACATATTGTTTGTGTCAAAGTAAAAGAGGGCACTCCTCCTGAAAAAACCAATGCAATGGTATCTGCCCTGCAAGGACTGAAGTCGTTGGACACTGTACTACAATTAACAGTAGGCCCAGTATTGCATGTTACTTCTGAAACCTATAAATTTACCCATGCATTGCATAGCCGATACAAGGACAAACAGGGTTTGGCTGATTATTCTGGTCATCCTCAACATCTTAGTGTGGTGAATGAGTTTATTCTGCCCATTATAGATGACATATTTGCCTTTGATTGGGAAGCTGATCTAGATGGGCCTATGATGCCATCTTATGGAGCTCTTAAGGTTACGGTTTTTAATCCCAAAGATTTGGCACAGCCGCAACGGTTTGAGCTGATTGAAATCCTCAGAGGATATAAGAGCAGATTTCCAACAATTGGGCAGGTTAGTGTTGGGGAGAACTTTTCACCTGCTCGAGCTAAGGGGTTTACATGGGCTTTTTTGTCTCTCTTCCCAGGAATCAAAGAGCTAGGTGAGCTCAATAAAAACACAGAGCATATCCAGTTACAGGGTGAGAAGATTCTGCCTCAGATGGAGAAATTTATGGTTGTTGATGTGGCAACTTCACCAAACCCTGCAAGCCTGTGAGACTGTTATTTTGTCTGCCCATTAGGATACTTATCTAAACTAGACTGAGGTGTGATGTATTTAATAAAGAAAGAATTCTTGGATTTCAAAATGAAATAAAATATACAGCAATTAGTATTTTGTTTTAGTTCAGTCATTGTTAATTTATCCTCTGGTGTTTGTCAATTTACTACTGCTGATAAAACAAAGTATTCATAGAACATACAATTTTCTTGGCATATGAAGATCCATTTTGTTGATGGCTTGTCACCTTAGAACATAGCTTTTAACGGATAATTTCGTTTTTAAATTTGATCATTCATATCACCACTGAACCAAGTTGCCACCGTGTACCAGAAAAGAAGACTGTCATCCTATTTTTGTAATCTTGAGACATGGATCCCTTGTGGGAATTCTAATTTACTTAAATTTGAAGGATTACTGCAGTCTAGATCTGTTTTTTACTTAAATTTGAAGGATTACTGCAGTCTAGATCTGTTTTCTTGGTTCTTTTGGAACTATTCGTCTCACTCGGTAATATGTTTAGATTTGAACCTTTTTACAGAAATAATAGTTCTGGAATCTTTTGGAAACTACACTCATTATCAGATGTGGAAGCTCCAATTTTAATAGTATGACAAAGGGATGGAATTCTGTTGGAATGACTGCTTATGATATGCATATACTATTTTTTAATATGGACCATGATTTTCGTTTGTAAGAACATTTGTTTACAAGTGTAGATCCATTTGTTTACATTTGTTTACATTTGTTATGAGATTCAATCTAGAGTAATCTATCGACTGTTTCCAAATCTCTTTTATACATCATGAAGATGCCAATATTTAATAGCCTTGATATTTATGATTTATCGTATAAATTCTGTCTCAAGATCAGCTGTGCAGGCATAACTGGAGTGCCATAATGAAGCAGACTTACATTCTGCTAAAAACAACATACAGGATCTAGTCTCCCATGAAAATGCAACTTTGTATTTGTAAGTTATGAGAACAAAATGCAATATAGGATGTAGTTTCCTATGAAAACGCAACTTTGGATCTGTAGGTTATTGAGAACCAAATGCAAATTTTGCTGTTTGAGAATGAATAGGCAAAAGGAGGTCATTTAAAGCTGTGTGTGGTAAACAAGAAATAAATAGATTCTTGGCTTTAGCTTTGTTTTGTATGTGAGAAGTGATGCTAGGCAATATCATCATACATCATTGTTTCCAACCACCCTTTGTATTTGGGTACTGTATATGCTGCAAAAGCATTGTCCCGAGTAGATTGCCCACTGAAAAAAAGATGCATAAACAGATTTGAATGCAAAGTCACAAAACATGCTATAGAGGCATGGTGAAGCTGAAATAATTTAATAAAGGCAAAAATGTTAGGTTAAAATTTAAACAAATATAAGAAATACACAAAAGTTGAGAATTTTTTTTCAAAGAGTATAACCCTTGCTTTGCATGGAGCTTACTTTTCTCATATGAACTGTACGATCTATGATACTGAAATAAAATATATTGGAACATAAAATAAGTTTTTTAATTTTATTGTAGAGTTAGATTTGTAATCTTTTATAATAGTTAAAACTGATCATAGATAATTGACTTGGAGGTTGTTTTGATGCTTCTCTTGTGAATCTGCTTGTCAAATGTTATATATTCTCACTGCAGTTTTTCTTCCAGAATACTGCCTCAAAGGGGTATTTATTGTTGAAAATCATCAATCTAGAGGAATGTCTTTACTGAAATGCAAAAATAAAACAAATTGAAATTTTAGTGCTCAAATAATTCAGCTGTAATTTGTACATAATATTTCTAATGCCCATGACTGCTGTTAAACCTATGAACGGAAAGCTACATTATTATTCCAATTGTATTACTGAACTCCCTCCCAGATGTTGTTTTTTGAATATCCTCATTTTTGATTGATGGTTTCAGTAAATGCATAGCTTTTGTTGACCAAGATAATTTTATCAATGTAGATAATTCAGGCATAAAAATATGCTTTTTGTGCGGTTGATCCAAGAATATAGCTAGTGCATTCTTTTATTATTATAAAGGGGGTACAGTCGTATAAGTTCTTCCAAGAACAGCACCTGGAAGACTTAAAGCACTAAGCACTGAATGGAGAACGAATAATTAGATAAAATCTACATGACAGAATATAGTGTCTGAAAATAGTGTTTTCCATTTCAATGAAGCAAACAATTGATGCCGCACCAAAGGAATATCGGATTTTTTATTTGATTGCCTTAACCCAAAGACAAAAGGACCTAAGTTCCCAAGATGCCCTACAAATACAATGTTTCGGGAGAAGGAGGTGTTAAGAAACCAACATTGGACTTCAACAACTAATAATTGAATAGTGAAACTCAAATAAGATTTGGAAGAACAACATTTGATATGTAGCTCCAAGAAGGTTCAACAAGTAGTCAGTTATCTCTTGCTTCAAATTAAGTTATCTCCTGTGCAACCGGATTGCAAACTGGGGAAACTTTAATATGTTTTTAAGAGATGGGGTACGTCATTTTGAGTGTTCTCCGTTGTTGATTATAGATTCTTTAGCTTTTCATTCCATTCTTCAATTTCCAAACAAGTTCATATAAGTCAATCATACCAATATTTCAAGCATAGTTGGCAGACTGGCAGAAAACTCGCGAGTTTTTTTTAAAAACGAGTTTTTTTTGAGTTTAACTCGCGAGTTTTTTCTTGGACGAGTTTTTCCGAATTTTTTCGGAAAACTCACTATAGTTTTTGCCGAGTTTTTCAGAAAACTCGGCTATGCAGAACTTAAAGCTGAAAACATCTTTTTTGATGTTTATTAGCAATTTTTTAAGTTCCCGAGTTTTTCCAAATTTTGGCCGAGTTTTTGGCGAGTTTTAAAAAACTCTCCTGGCGAATTTTTTGTTGGGGCGAGTTTTCCAACTATGATTTCAAGAAACAATCAAACCCTATATATGCTCTTATGCCTAAAATTCAGAGTCTTGAAGGATATTCTACCATATAAAAGATCTTGCTAAATTTAATTGTTTATAGAATCTCAAAAACCAACATTCCCTAACGATTCCTTACGCAGAAGCAAACATTTATTCTTATTCCCACTTGCAGGTGAGGGCCAAAGAGATCCCCCCACAATTAACTATAAAATTATAAGAGGAGAGAGGACATTAGAAAACATAAAACAGTGATCAAATCTTGTTGATTGCTCCTAAGCTTGATTGTTTTTTAACATGAACCACAAGTGCGTGCAATCTAAGCTTATGGGTACTTGCTAGTTAATTGACATAGACAAAAATACTCTTTAACATATCAATTAGGAGATCGCTTGCCTTAAAGAAGTTTTCTTTACAATTTGAGTATCTACTTAAAAAGTTTTTTATGTTTTCTCTGCTTTAAATTTGCATCAATTCGTCGAACTTAAATAGCAGCTAACGAGGATGTAAAAATATGTGTGAATATTACCACATTGTGGTATGTAAAAATGTTAATTGACAAGATAAATGGAAGGCTCTTAAATTCAAGTGGGTTGAATAAACTAGGATGATACTTCGGAAGACAACTTGGGGCAAGCTGGAGTTGGAAGAACCATTCACGATCACCACAGTAAATCTTGCAATAATATGGTTTAATGTGAGTGGAATTTTTAGTTATATAATGTTGGTATAAAGTGTGCAAAATAATGTTCCTTTTGAGCGAGGCTAAAATATCAGTGTTCAATCATCGATCCATGTCAACAAAATCAAATTTATTGTTAGTGGCGAGCTTATATGAAAACACAATATTAGATTTGCCCATAACAAAATCTAAAAGCATATGCGCATGTTATCATAAACTAGGGTTTAGAGGCAACTAGCCAAAGTGTAACTTTCAATTTTAAACACAACAATCAATCTTTTTTATTGGAATATATTGTGATATTTTTAAATTTGTAGTTTTTTTTAATGGATTCAACTAGGTTGAAGAAGCATCCATTTGACTACCATCACAATCTTCAATATTCTCATTCTTTGTATTAATTGACAATACATCTAAAGGAGTTGTGCCATGGGTTGAATCCAAACCCTTAAATTTTGATAGTCATGTATGTTTTACCCAATTTGAACTTATCTTTTTTCTCAAATATTGTAGGGTTTCTCATTTAAGAATTAATCCCTTGGAGAAATGATTGAGCTAATGTTTTCATTCTCATCACAAACAAGAATGGGTAACATTGGTGTTAAAAATAGGGAATAATGTTTCAAGTTGGCCTATTAAAAATTGGGAAACTATCTTACTACTATTTTTCCTTTCTGTCTATGTTTTGTTTTTCATAAAATTTATTGATATGTTTTTCTATTGTCTAGTTTTAGCTGTAACTTTTTGTCTTTTTTATTTTTACAACTTTAAATCTTACACTTGCATTCTGTTGGAGGTTCATCTTTGTTTGCATTCTCCACTTGTTCAATGAATGGGTACTTTGACATCAAATCAACCTAAAAATTCATTATTGTATTCCACTCGCGTCCCATTTTTTATTTGGCTTTCATTTTCCTCTTCCTTGTAATGACATCATCTATAACACCAACATTGTCATCTAGGTCAATTAACTTATTCTGGCTACCTTAGGTATCACTTGGAAAATTAACTCATTTTGATCTTCCTTTGAGGTATTGTTTTTCTCATTAATATTTGGTGCAAGAGTTGATGATGTAGTTCCATCGATCTAAGAGACTAAAAACATTGTCAAAGTATGACTCTATGGTAAGTACATTTTGGGCATTTTTATGGCCTCCCTTCACCACCTTGAGGAATCTTACTCTTGTTCTTGCTTGACATCTCTCGTGAAATTAAAGCTTCCAAAAAATGTTTTCTTGTTTAAGAAGGAATCATAAAATATAGATCCCATTCCCTACACAATATCATCTTTAATATTGAAGCAAAAATGACAAAGAGATAAATAATCTTATAACACTATGAAGAAATGATCACTTACATTTAGGTTTTCACTGACTCGCTATTCGCTAATGCAACAATGCTTGTAATTGTAAGTTTGTAACTTGCCTATGATCAAGGTTCTGAATCAAGACCCCACAAGTTCAAAATTGAACAAAATGTGTAAAAATAAATCAAAGTTTTGATTGTATTTATATCAATCCATAATTAGTGAATTTCGCGAGATTTTTAAATGGTATAGTAAAAATTTGTCGAATCTCGTGCAATTATACAACGATACATTTAAATTTTGGACGAATCAAACTTCAACAAAACACATACGTTATAATTTCCAAGGTGATTATTGGCCTATGATTAGCATGAAGTTATCATAGTATTGGTGAAATGGGTCCTCATACACAATTTTTTTTAATGTAATTATTGAAATGTGTCCTCCAACATAATTATTTTTTAATGTTATTGGTGAAATGGGTCCACACACGTAGTTAACATTTAATGCTTTTGGTGAAACGTGTCCTAATACATAATGCCATTTTAATAGTATTGACAAATATGTGGGTGATTGAATACATGCTTCCAAGATTCTAGGCGAAAATATTAATTAGACCATTGGAAATGCATAGTGTGTTATGGCACAATTATTATACATATGCCTCATAAATAAATTGATGGTGAATTGAAATGCATTGAATCAATATTTCGTAAAATTTGGGTGATTTGGCCACCCCATTGGTTGCAATGTATTCCACAATTTCGAATTGGCTGATATGAACTATTCGCCAATTGGTGAAGATTCACCACTAAAAAAATCCCTGGTTCCAAGTATTTAGAGTTGAACTTAAGAAAGGTAGTTATGATGTGTGATGTTAGCATAATGCTTGTAGAAGGAGGATCATGTGTGGTCATGGAAGAAACTGGGTGAGGTGTGTTGAAGGAGAACTCTCATTTATGAAATGAGAACTAAAAACCAAGAAATAAAGAAGTGTGGTGTATATCTTGAAGCTTATAGTGGTTGTGAGTTTACCTACAATAGTATTACAAAATAACATCCACTACAACACACTTGTTACCTAGTAGCAAATTTCTTGCATCAATTTTTTGTTGAGCTAAGTAGTGACAGTGAGTTCACTTGTAGTAGTTTTATAAAATAGAACACTAGTTACAACACACATCTATCCTACAAAAAATAGTAGGTCGCCTAAAGTGATTGAAATTTGTTACCAAGAAACCTATAGTTGTATATGGAGTACCTACAATAGAAATGAGTGTGGCTTAGAATTGGTTTGCAATACAACAATGCACAAAGGTTTTCATTTTTGGCTTATCCCTCTTTGTTTTATAGAGAGAGTAAATGAAATCATACCCAAGGAGGGGAAACTTTTGAGCTTGTAGGCTCATCCACTTCTTTTGTTATTTTTCCATAGAATTTGTCTAATGAATGAAAGAGTTCTTTATCCTTTCAAAATTATTTTTCCTTAATGAGATTTTGGATGAAGGTTTCCTTGTTAAAGGGCTTCTCATAAAGCTTGAGGCAACAACCACTTATTAATAGGTGAAATTTGACTAGATCAATGGTTGTTAACTCAAAAAATTCATTTGAAAACACTTATTATATCTCATATGGACCAATCCATCATGCATGTAACTTTCCTTTATGATCTTTGTACTTAGAATCATATAATAATGCAAAATCACCTTACTAAAATTCCTTGGTTGTGATAAACCTATCATACCATTGTATCCTTTATTTTTAAATGATGGATAACTTCCTTTATTAATTCATCTAATGCATTCAATTGAGTGACCCTTTCCTTTTGTGACTCGAAAAATTCATTAAAATTCAATAGCAATCCTCAAAGTTTTATGTTCAAATTTGATAATAATCACAACTCTCTTACCATAGACTAATTCATAGTAGCAAACCTTGTTGTAGCCTTTCATGTGGTTGTGTATACCCACACTACTTTTAGAAGGCATTTGTCCAATCAAAATGGTGTAAAGCTACTATTTTAGTAAGAATTCCTTCTAATTCCCTATTTATAACATCAACCTAGCCACTAGACTGTGGATGATAGGAAGTAGACTTCTTTTATTGTTGTTCATACTCCTGAACAAGATTTGCTATCAAAATAGGTGTGAACTACAAGCCTTTATTATTATTTTTTTGTGGTGCCAAAATATTTTATTATTTTTCCTTGGAGTTGGGTGACCCATTTATGGAGTTTAACAAGGGACATTAAATTCCTCTCTTCTTGAGATTGCTTGTCCTCAAGCAATGATAAGCTTACCACCACTTGGATCCCACATCCTTATAACATCACACCTGACAAACATAAATAGAGAGAGGCGTCTCATAGTCCTAACAACACCAAACAATTCTCCAAACCCTGTAGATCCTCGATGAACATGTAGAGAAATCCTCACATATGCAAGAAGATATACAATTAAATATCACACTGAAATATCAGTGAAATATCCCAACTAGGTATGCCCTAAAAATCTGATTTCAAAACTCGAAATTCTGCCCTAATTTTTTGCACTTTTATTTTTTGCTCAAAACCCTAGATTCTGATTTTATTTTTTGATTTCAAACATGAACAACGAACATTATTGCCTCCAAATGCTCAAACAATATAGCAATTATATTTATCTTTTCAACCATGAACATAACCGACAATATGAACAACAACAAAATGGTCATAAGAACATGAAACAAATCTGATTTCAAATTGTCCCAACTGTTGTTATAGTTCATAATTATTGTCTATGCAAAGTACATCACAAAATTGAAAACATTATTGATATTCATAATTGCTTGATTACAAGAGGAGACGAAAGCTCCTTATAAAGAAATTTACAAGACGATGTTTCTAAAAAGAAACAATCATTAATAGAAGCAAACAAAAGCAATAAATTGAAAGATGCTAAAACAACTAAAGCGTAAATGAAAGTTACTAAAAACTAAGATAACTAAAAGGAAACTAAAGCTAAGATGACCATTAATATTACATTTAATATTTTAATACCCTCCCTTAATGGTCATCCTACAAACATAAATCAAGTTTATCCATAATCTTCTAGAAACATATCATCCGTGACTGATAATTGGAGAAGTATACCTGTCACATGATTACTGGTATTTTCTCATAGAACAATCAAATCTAGACACTGGCACTCGACAACTGTGAGCTTCCTCTGCTTCTAGGTATTATAACTTTTCCCATTGAACCTTTGAGTACTTTCCAACATGACATTGGACAAAGCAGCCATCCCCCCATTTTCCAATGCATGAAAAACGAGGTTAACTCTGTGATCAGCTAGCATAAACTTTGGACAATCAGCTGGCACAACTCATGATTTTTCACAAATTGTCTAAAAAGAGGCTCAGGAACTGCAAGATTTTTTAGAAAAAACCTTTGAAAACCCTAAAAAAGTAAGATTTTTTCAAAAAAAATCATAAAAAAAACTACAAAATTTTTATAAAAAAAATTCAAAAACTCTTTAGCAATTTTTAGAAATAAAAAAAACTTTGCGTAAATTTTTATTTTTCCCAAAAAAAATTCTATCAAAAATGGCTCAAAAAGCAACCCTTCAAGCTGCCATGAAATTGGAAAATATCCACAAACTTCTCAACAACAACCATAAAAACATCAAAAAATTAAAAAATGTAGGGATGTGTGCCAACAAACCCTCAATTTTCTGGTAGAAGGCTGAAAAACATCAAAAAGAGCTCTTCAAGAACTTGTCACAAATTGCAACCCTTGATTTTCAACGAACAACACC